>PVHX01000569.1:174772-283736 GCA_004024805.1 Geosciurus inauris | reverse complement strand
GGATTCTAGTAGTGTAGTATCTTGGTTTGTTTGAGTCACTTTCTTCCCTTGTTTTCTCATGATGTTTGTGTGTCTTTCCTTCTAGCTCTGCTGATCCAAGGTGTTACAGTTTTAACTCCTATATGGTTATAGTTTCCCTGCAGGGTTTCATTACTTCTCCTCCAGTAGGTGGCGTTGTCCATTGTTTGCTGGACTTTCCCGGCTGGTATCCTTGGTACTGGTCCCAGGCCAAGGTGAAACTCTGAGCCACTGGTGGAGTCACTGTTCCACCGTGGCCAAGGTTTGCTCCCAGGTGTTCACCTGCACCCCATGGTGTGTAGGAAGTTCCGCTGTGTTAGAAGGTGGTCCACAAAGAACAATAGCTGGGGTTCCGCTCAGGAGACAGTCGGTCCACAGTAGCAACTGCTAGCGATCTCTCGCGGTTGGGTGGGCGCTGGGGCCAGGCACCCTGTGCGGAAGCAGGCCCGGCACGCCCGGGTAAACTCCGGGCTGGAGCCCTGGGCCAGATCCCCCACCACAACTGCACTCCACCAGTCGGTGCCGAAGTCACGCCTCCTGGCTACCGCTGTCTCCCGGTGGCCCTGTGCTCACACACGCAAGCAAGACTCTTGCGTGGGGCGGTGAGCCGCAGAGAGCTGCCAAGAGCTGGTTGGAAAATGGCCCCCCGCTACTTCCAGTCTTGGTCTTGGAGAGCCTGAGCCCTGGGCCAAGTCCCCTGGCTGCAATTGCTTTCTGCCAGCCGGCGCTGAAGTCACGCCTCCTGGCTACCGCTGTCTCCCGGTGGCCCTGCGCTCACACATGGGAGCGAGACTCGTGGGGCGGTATGCCGCAGAGAGGTGCCAAGAAACTGGTTGGAAAATGGCCCCCCGCTACTTCCAGTCTCGGTCTCGGAGAGCCTGAGCCCTGGGTTGAGGCCCCCGGCTGCAACTGCTTTCTGCCAGCCGGCACCAAAGTCGTGCCTCCCGGCTACTGCTCTCTCCTGGTGGCCCTGCGCTCACACACGCGAGCGAGACTCTTGCATGGGGCGGTAAGGTGCAGAGAGCTGCCAAAAAACTGGTTGGAAGCTGGCACCCCGCTACTTCCAGTCTCAGTCTCGGATAGCCGGAGCCCTGTGCTGAGGCCCAGGCTGCAACCGCGTTTCTCCGGCCGGCGCCGTAGCCACGCCTCCCGGCTGCCGCTGCCTCCCGGTGATCCTGTACTCACACATACACGAGCGAAATTCCTGCGTGGGATGTTGAGCCGCAGAATGATGCCAGGAAGCTGGCTGGAAAACGGCGCCTCCACCACTTCCAGACTTGGTCCCTGAGAGCCTAGCGCAGAGTGGACTGTCTAGGCTGCCATCTTGGAACCGCCCTCCCTTTCCATCTTAATAAGCAAAATTATTAACCAAAATATAGCACAGATAATTTTTGACCTGACCTGACCTCATAGAATTATCTAACATCAAATGAGAATGTTTAGTTTGCTTCATTCTCTCCTTTATCCTGCTGCCTAAAAGTAAAACTGAAAAGTAGGGGGATGTGGGGGGATGTTTAACCACTGGCTAGTGTAGCGTAGAGTTCTTTTTTTTTTTTTTTTGTACTGGGGATTGAACTTAGGGGCACTCGACCACTGAGCCACATCCCCAGTCCTATTTTTTTGTGTTTTATGTAGAGACAGGGTCTCACTGAGTTGCTTAGCGCCTCGCCATTGCTGAGGCTGGCTTTGAACTTGAATTCTCCTGTCTCAGCCTCCCAAAGTGCTGGGATTACAGGCATGCACCACTGTTCCCAGCTATGTAGAGTTCTTCACTAGGTAACAACTAGTTTTTTTTAGAATTCAAAATTACGATATGAATAATTTCCTAAAACCTTCTGGGACTCACAAAGAAATAGGAAATAGCAATATTTATTTAGAGTTTGTTGGATTCTACACTTAATTTTTTTCACTCATGTTATCATTGCTATTATCAAGCATTTGGCTTTGTTTTCATTTTGTTGTTATTGCAGTAAAATACATATAAAATTTAGTACCTTAACTATTTTTAAGTGTACAATCCACTGGCATTAAGGAAATTCACATTGTTGTGCCATCACTATCCATCTCCAGAGCTCTTTGCATCTCACAAGGCTGTCGCTCTGTACCCATTAAGCAGTCACTCCCTATTTCTTACTCTTCCAATTCCTGATGACTACCATTCTATGTTCTGTCTTTATGATTTGATCATTCTAGATACGTCATATAAGTAGAATCATTATTTGTCTTTTGTTGTCGTCATTTTTACGGGCATATTTCACTCCACATAATGTTCTCAAGGTTTATTCATGTTGTAACATGTCTTAAAATTTCTTTTTTTGAGGCTAACTAGTATTCCCCTGTATGTGTATAACACATTTTGCTTATCTGTTCATCTGTTGATGGGTACCTGGATTATTTTACCTATTATGAATAATGTTGCTTTGAACATAGTTGTATAAATATTTCTTTGAGACCCAGCTTGCAATTCTTTGGGGCATATACCTGGATCATATGGTAATTCTACTTTTAATTTTTTGAAGAACCATATTTTATTCTATGGTGCTGTATCATTGTTCATTCCCACCAACTGTGTGCAAGAGTTTCAATTTCTCCATATTTTCATCAACACTTTCATTAATTATGACCATACTTATGGGTATGTGGCAGTATCTCATTGTGGTTTTGATTTATAGCAAACTTTTTTTTTAATGCCAACACTGCTATCATTTGCCTTCAAGAAGCATTCTTTTTTGTTTGTTTTGCTTCTTGCAGTACTAGGGATCAAGCCTAGGGCCTCAGGTATGCTGGATCAATGAGCTCCCACTAAGCTGCACCCCTATCTCCTAGGAAACATTGATTTTGATATATACACTTTTGAAAAACATTGCCTGAGTAATCAGACATGCACTAAGATATTTTATTAAATCAACAAAAATTATAATAAGCTCAATGACTAATTTGTTTACTTAAAAAATTTTGTTAGTATGAACAGAACAAAAAAGCACATCCTATTTTTGCTTTTGCTATATTCCATATACCCTTGATTGTGGTTAAGAGGCCTATTTTTATTCTTGCTTTTCTCTTTTCTTTTCTTTTCTTCTTCTTCTTTTTTTTTTTTTTTTTTTTTTTTTTTTTTTTTTTTTTTTTTTTTTTTTTTTTTTTTTTTTTTTTTTTTTTTTTTTTTTTTTTTTGGTTGTAGAATTGGAAAAACAACTTTAAGAATGTGAACTTTTTTTTATTTTTTATTTTTTGGTACCAGGGATTGAACTCAGTGGCACTTGATTACTGAGCCACATCCCCAGCCCTATTTTATATTTTATTTAGAGATATGGTCTCACTGAGTTTCTTAGCACCTTGCTTTCTGGTAAGGCTCGCTTGAGCTTGCGCTTCTCCTATCTCAGCCTCCTGAGCTGCTGGGATTACAGGCATGCGCCACCACGCCCAGCTGTGATTTTTTTTTTTCTTTAAACCAGGGATTGAACGTGAGGTGCTTAACCACTTAGCCAGATCCCCAACCCTTAAAGTATATATATATATAGAGAGAGAGAGAGAGACAGACAGACAGACAGACTCTCGCTGAGCTACTTAGGGCCTCTCTAACTTGCTGAGGCTGGCTCAAACTCACAATCTTCCTGCCTCTGCCTCCTGAGAGGGAGGGATTACAGGTGTGCATCACTGCATTCACATCTGTCTAAGAATGTAAACTTTTTTTAAAATATTTTTTTAGTTGTAGATGGACACAATGTCTTTATTTTATTGCTTTGTATGTGGTGCTGAGGATCGAACCCAGGGCCTCCCACATGCGAGGCAAGTGCTCTACCGCTGAGCTACAATCCCAGCCCAAGAATGTAAGCTTTTTATAGTTCATTTCTTTTATATGTACTTGTAAAAGATAGATGAAATGAGAAGGGAATGGTAGAGTTGTAGAACTGAGGGAGGAAATAAGTGATCAGGCATAAAGTAGAATAAGATGAGAGAAGGTGAAAATATATTAAAGGAATAGAAGCAAGAATCAGGGATTAGGTAGAAAAACAGGAGTAATATTAGTGCTTCTTGGAAGGATTTAGGGCCTTATGAGCCCACCTTACTTCCCCACTGTGCCTAATGACCGTGTAGGTGGGAAGTGCCCATGAACAGACCGTCCTGCTTCAAACATCTCCAAATGTGTTGCCTCTTCTGGCCTAAATCAAGTTTTGAATGGAACAATTCCAATTGTCTTAGTTTTATCATCTCCATTGTAATTCATAGTCGGCCTGAGCAAATCTCCCGTCCATCTCCAAATCAATAAGAAACTACTTGGACTTGTATTAAAGCAGCTCTCTGGCTTTTATGATTTCTATTATCCAATTTGGAAATTATTACAAAAATCCTTTCTGGACTCCCTCAGATAATCCATTACCTCCAAGGGGTCATCAAAGACTAGGTATTCAGTTAGAAAATATCTTACATATGAAATTGATCTTAGCTAAGTAAGACATGAGAAATAGCTAGAGTTGTTTGGGGAATCCCTCACACCCAGTTGGTGTCAGAGCCCCCATGCCTGTTGTTGCATCCTTTATTGCACAGGATGGCACAACGGATTCTGCACCCAGCAGTGACACTGCTTGACTCATCTCAAACCCCTGATTATTCACTGCAAAATTTGCAATCTATAAACACATGAAATAGACATAATTTCATGGGGAAGTTAGACATACAGATATTCTTACTCTGTGCATTCAATTACACTAAAAGAGATGTGGGTTCAGTTCTTCAAGAAATGATGTGGGTTCAGTTCTTCAAGTACAAACATAGCTGGTTGCCTTCCCAGCATTATGTTTTATAATTTTCCTCTCTCAATCTCTAATCCAAATATGTGCCTTGTAATGAATTCAGCAATTATCTTACTCATTGGTGAACAGATGTGATTCATTCATAGACAAACTCTGTCTTGTGGGAAAGATACCACAAGAACAAACACTGACATAAATGGTTTCTAGAAACAAAAGAAATACTTGAGAGATCCTTGCCTTCCTATCAAAAATTTCATGGAAAAGAAAAAAAAAATTATTAAATTTGCCAGTAAATGGATGGAACTGGGGACTATTATGCTAAGTGAAATAAGCCATTCCAAAAAAAGCAAAGGTCAAATCAAAGGTATGATGCTAGCATACAATATGGGGTGGAGGGGATCATTGGATTAGACAAAGGGAAATGAAAGGAAGGGAGAGGAGAAAGGAATAGGAAAGACACTAGAATGAATTGAACATAACTTTCCTATATTCATACATAAATATACCACAGTGAATCTCAACATCATGTACAACCACAAAAATGGAATCTTAATTAGAATAAGTTACACTCCATATATGTACAATATGTCAAAATACATTCTACTGTCATATATATCTAAAAGGAACAAGTAAAATTTTTTAATGTAATAGAAAGTGGTCCAACATCAGTAATAACATTATGGCATTCACATCTCATCATCCCACACATTTGGCTCCCTGGGATCTTCAACTCAATAAGAATTTAATAAGCACCTGCTATGTCCTAAGCACTGAACTCAGTACTAGTTATTTTACAGTGAAAGAGTAGGAACTGATTCTATCCTTGCAGAGCCATGTTGGTAGAAAAACAAATGTTAAACACCTGAATATACAAACAGATAATAGTGATGGTGGTATTATGAAGAATAATTCAGTATTCAATGAGTGGGGAGAGAGAATTTAGATGGGTGGAAGTTAAGAATACAAAATTTAAGATAAGTAAAGGTAAACAAGTTGGGAATGTCCTGGGAGAGAGCTGAGCATGTGAAAAGGCCCTGGGTCAGGAAGGAACTCAGAGCATTTGAAGGATTGAAGGAAGGTCATTATGGCTAAAGCACAACAGAGCAGGACATCAATGGGGATAAAGATAGGCAAAGTATATAAATCAGGCAGCAAAGTGAAGGTTGGATAAGGTATTTGCCTAGAAAATCAATGGACAGCTATCCAGGATCTTCATGCTGACATACAACAAAACTTGATGTACATTTAAAGCTGCCGTGTGGAGAATTGACAGAAGTAGCGCAAGAAAGGAAACGTGAGGCAATTGCAGTGGTGTAGATGACACTCCGTGATGGCTGGGGCTGGTGGCATTGTAGTGGAGATTGAAGCCTTGATTTGAGTTCCATTTTGGAGATAAAATCAGGAGGATTTAGTTCAGGTGAGTAGACCTTTACATCTACTTTACATCTACTTTACATCTAAAGGTGATTAAACCTTTACATCTTCAGATTCTAGCTCAAACATAGGTAAAACCATAAAATCATGAACTGATTCTGATAGTTTCATTCATCCACTTAATTTTCAATCATTTGTTCACTCAACAAACATTCTATCAAGCTACCTGTGAGTGCCAGGTACTTTGTAAGATGCTGAAGATCCAGCATCCCATCATTCATGTGCTCTGCCTAAAAGGTCCTTAAACCATCTTTTAGTCAGTTTTTTTGCTGCTCCGACTCAGTGACCCTACCAGCACAACTGTAGAGGAGGAAAAGTTCATTTGGGAGCTCACAGTTTCAGAGGTCTCAGTCCATAGACAATAGGCTCCATTCCTTGGGGCTTGAGGTGAGGCAGGACATTATAGCAGAAGAATGTATCAGAGGAAAGTAGCTCACATGATAATCAGTCAGCAGAGATAGACTTCACTTGCCAGATACAAATATATGCCCCATAATTACACCCCCAATTCCTACCACCTCCAGCCACACCCTACCAGCCTTCAGTTACCACTTAGCTAATCCCTATGAGGGGATTAATTCACTGATTATGTTAAGGCTTTCATAACCCAATCATTTCTCCTCTGAACTTTCTTGCATTATCTTGTATGTGAGCTTTTTGGGGGTACCTCATATCCAAACCATAATAGTAGTTGGTTTGATTGACTATGTATCTCAGAATGTGGTACTAAAGAGACCTTCATTTTTCCTTGTGTTCTTATGGTCTGTTCTCTTAGCTCAGTAGTTCTTAAGGGGCATTGAGGTGACTTGAAATGAGTGGAATTGGCACACTGGTTGCCACACTGACAAAGTAGTGGTACTGGTACCTAGTGTGGGGCCTGGGGCTGACTGACAGTCTCACCATGCATGGGACAGCTTCATGGAGTGAACCTTGATCAGCTTCACTGAGCCCTCAACAGCCATCTAAATTGTCTTGGTTTAATCAGAGGATTAAAGGTTTATGAGTGGAAATTCGTTAATGCAGCATTCTTTTAGGCTTTATATATGATCTTTGGGACTATGCAGAGACCTCTGACTTATCCTTTTTCTCTCTAATTCTGCCCAGGGGACAAAGTATGAAAACCAACACAGACAAGAAAAAGCAAGCCCCTTTTCTTTCTTTGGTAGTATGTTCTTGGGAATATCTCTCATCTCCATTACTTTAGTGTCATCTATAACATGAGATTACCACTAGAATCTACCTAAGAGGATTGCTGCCTTGTTACTTGTAGGACATACAGGACAGCACTCGGGCTTAGCAAGTCATCTTAGTCTGCTTGGATTGCTGCGTAGTTCTAAGGGCTGGAAGTCTGAGATCAGAGCGTCAGCATGATCTGGATCTGGTGAGGGCTGTCTTCTGGTTTGCATGCTGTTGACTTCTCACTGTATTCCCACATGGAAGGAAAAGGACAGAGAGAGAGAGGGAGAGAGAGAGAGAGGAGATTGAGATCTCAAGCATTCCTTTAAAAGAGCTCTAATCCCATTCATGGGGGCTGTACCCTCATGACCTAATCACCTCCCACAGTCATCTCCTAATATCATCCCTTTGAGAGGTGGGATTTCAGCCTATGAATTTGGGGAGGGGTGCCCAGATATCCAGTGCATTGCTCACTTGGTAGCACGCAGTGAATATCCAACAATATGGAAGTTGGTGTGGTGGGCACCATGCATGTGGACCAATGTGTCACTGTCACCACTTCTGCCTCCATCAAAAGATGAAACCATACCAGTCACTTAAGTGTATGCAAGCATACACTTTTTCACAAACAAGTAAAATAATAACATCAGATTTGTGATGATTTTTCGCCTGCTTAGTGAACCTTGCTGCCTCTGTTCACAGATTTGCTTTCAGCTCATGGGATTTAACCTTCACCTTTACACATATGTTCAAGAGGAATCCCCATTTTTCCTAGATGAGATTCCCAGTCCTTTCTCGGCAAGATTGCCTCTTCACTGTGCACTAGTAGGGCCCTAGTTTGGTTCCTCTTTTCTTATATAGCTCCAGCTGGAGGCTCCTGGCTTTCCCTCTACCACCTGAGGCACCAGATCTGACCTCCAGTTAGTGCTATTTCTTAGATTAAGATGGCACTATTTTACCTTCAGAGCCCCATTTTGGACTCCACCACCTTGCTCAGCCTCATAGGCTTAACTGTATTATTTGTGAAACTTTACAAATGTTTCATTCAAAATGAAGCTACTTTTGACCTTTTCTTTTTTTTTTTTAAAGATTTTTTTATTTATTTATTTTTTAGTTGTAGGTGGACACAATATCTTTATTTTATTTTTATGTGGTGCTGAGGATCAAACCCAGTGCATTCCGCGTGCTAGGCGAGCACACTACCACTGCGCCATAACCCCAGCCCCTTGACCTTTTCTGATGTAAATCCAAACATATAGAAAATTACAAACACAAAAGACAAATCATTCTGTAGTGTAATATAATGTGAATCAAAATCCCAATATATAACAAAAATAACAATGAAAATATTTATCTTTTTGATAGATGAAGTCTCATATTTTCACTGTACTAGATTATCCTTTTTCCCTGTAAGCCCTAATGTTCTAAAGATTCATAAATGGTAATTAATGTTTCAAATCTATAATTGATATGCTTCATATCATAGCAAAACTCCAGCAATTTATTCATAAATCTCTAATTAGTTAATTAATCTAGCAGTTTATTCATGTGACTGATTTAACTTGTGGCATTATCTGAAATTTCACATAGCTCACTAAAACTTTTCTAAACTCTGTAATAACTACTGCTTAATTTTGTGCTCCATTAAACAATAATGTGAATGTAGAAATGTTATATTAAATATAGGAAATTCAATAAAATTTCTCTTTAAGGCAGTGAATTCTATTATAAATACCACTTTTTGCTTCTTAGACATTTATCATACATGTCATAGAAGTGATAATATGGTTTCACTTACATAAGGATATTTTTAAAAAGTGGCAAGAATGAATGCTAGAAGATGAGGAAGAATACTATTAGAGACAGTTAACTATATAATCTAAAACTCAGCATTAAAAAAAGACTCATTGTTCAGGTAGGGATGTTGCTCAATGGTGGAGCACATGCTTCTTGTGTGGGTGGCCCTGGGTTCAATCCCCAGCACCAAACAAACAAAACAAACAAAAACACTCTTAATCTATGTTTAAAGCTGTTCACTGAAAGTTACCAGACTGTTAATTCCCCTGACTTTGGTATTCTTTTAATACAGACCTCTTGAGAAATAAAGCCTATTGCCATAGATGGTTCATCTTTAATGTGTATGTGATTTTTCTCCCTTTTAAGCTATGTGAAGTCCTGACTTCCAGTAAATGAAATGAGTAGCATGATTTTCAAACTCAGTTAATCCATTTGATCATTACTCCAGCAGTCATTAATTGAGCCAGTATGTGTTAATGCTAAGTTAAGCACTAACATACCAGTCAGTCAGGATTCCAGTATTCAGGATCTGACAGTTCTTATGATGGAAATAGTATAGCTAAAAATCTCTATAAGCAACAATAATAATAATAATAATAACAATAAACTTTTTGACTTTTTTTTTTTTTTTTTTTGCTTTTTTTGAGGCGGGTGGGGGTCGGGTTGTTGCTATAGATTGAAGCCAAGTCTTCATGGCTGGTAAGCATGCATTCTCCCATTGACTTATGCCCCTAGTCCCTAGACTTCTTAATCAATATCATTGGACAATTTAACCATTTAAAATTATAATGTATATAGGTTTACTAGATATATATGGTCAGAAACAAAGACATATGCATATATATATATATATATATATCATATTACTCTTAGTCATAGTCAAAGGAGGAAATCCCACAAAACTTTTATCATCATTGTAGGGATACTATGGATTTCTTGGAAATACTTTCTGGCTATTTAAGTATTTTGTTTTATCATTTGTCTAAGACACATTTATGAATGATTATTATTATAGATTCTAACTGAGGAAAATAGCTGTGCTAATAAATCAAATTACATGTATCATGACTTTCAGAACAAGTCTATGTGAAATTCTGGATGATCATTTTAGGTATACATTTTAAATGTAAAATAATAGAATTGAAAAGATTGACACCCACATGAAGATTGCAGAATGCAATGGAGAGGGGGAAAGTTGCATAGATGTTCAGACAGATTTATGGTTTTTACTATCCAGTCTTTTCCTTTAGGAAAAAAAAGAAGAATAGAGAAGAGAATAATAACCAGCAATCTCTGAAACATGCTATTATTTGATGATCTCTTAGTATGTGATAAAGCAGAAAGGCAAATGAGAACAAAGAGAAAAAAACCATCCTAAGAGTCACACTCTGTAGATCATACCGAAAGCTCTAAACCCTCACTTGTTGCTTTTTCAAATGAGTTATGCCTTCCAAACATCTAGAAAGACTGACAATGTCATTACTGGAAAGGCTGCACTGTGCAGCGGATGGCTTGCCTGTGCCACTTAAAGCTGTGTAATCCTGACAAGGACAAAACTTCTTTGGGCCTTCATTTTCTCAGACATAAACTGAGCTAATGGTAAAATTACCTAAGAGGCTCTACTGTGATGTTTATCTAAAAAGAACAAATTTTAAAAATTATCTAAGAGGGCAATTGTGAGGATTCATGAGTTAACATAATGCTTGGTACACTATGTGATACATTCTAAGTGCTCAGCAAGTGCTAGGTATTATAAGGTATTATGAGGTTAAACTCCAAAGCTGAAATTTCATTTTAAAATCAAGCCAGATCATAGCAGAAGAAAAAAATAGCTCATAATACATGTTAAAATGGTCCACCTAACTAACAGTAAAGACATTCATATTAATATGACCTAACATTTTTAAAAATTAGATAGTTTATTGATAAAAATATTAAACGATTTGGGCCTATGGGCATTTTCACAGTCTTGGGTATACAACCATTTTAGATGACAATTCGTCATGTCATTCTAATGAAATTTTAAATGTTGAGCCTCTTTGACCCAGAAATTTTACTTGTAAGAATTTTTCTTCTAGAAATACCCTAAAATATGTGAATAGGTTTGTGCATACATGCACATACATCTAACTCATTTTGTTGCTGTTATTTTAAACAGGAAAAAAATGCTTCTGATATGAAAGTGTTCTTGGTTTAATATAATATGAAAAAAAATTAATCTATTTATAAGTATTATGTAGTTCCACTTTTGTGAGAGAAATGTGTATTTCTGTGTGTGTTTGCAAGGGGAAAAGCGTATATGTTTAATGGCACACACACACACAAGTTGAAAAGATTTGCAAAGAAATATGGCTTGCAAATTCTTATTCAGCTGTGATGAGTAGCATCTCTTTTTGTTCAGAAAATGTTCCTAAACTATGCCATGCATTTTATTAGACCTCAGTTAATATATGGAGAACCAATATGAAGACTTCAATGGAAACCCTATTCTGTAAAAGATATTTGCTGAATGTATTTATGGCATACAGAAAACTTGTGACCTCAGTATCTAGGGATACAGAAACAAATAGAAAAGATGAAATGTTTAAGTTAAAGAGATTTGACTGTAGGGGAAGTAAATATCATTATGTTTTAAAATACTTTGTTTTGATAATTTAAAAAGTAATCCAAGTAAAAAGTTCTGTATGTACTTTGGTTGCAAATCTACTGATACCTAGTTTTGTTTTGTTTTTCTTTCTTTCTTTAAAAAAATGTGATTATATTGTTTGTTTCTACAGAGTTACTGGAGGCGAACTGTTTGAAGACATAGTGGCAAGAGAATATTACAGTGAAGCTGATGCCAGGTAAGTGACTTGCCCTGGGCAAGATATAAGAATCATCATTCAAGTAACCCTTGTTTGATGTATATTTATATGTATATATTTAAGTGCACCATAACACTTCACATTTATGAGAATTTCATAATAGCGTCTCGGGCTTCTTAAGTCTCTCTTCATTGAAGTTTATCTTTTCTAAGGATCTCTATGGGACAAATCTATGGATCTGGTCTAAATTTTATTTTTATCAGTTTTATCAAGTTGTGCTTGCCATGTTCCAAAGGCTTAATAGCCACAAATGGCTGGTGGCTACCAAATGCAGAGAGAGATACACAGCATTTCCATCATCATGGAAAGTTCCGCTGAGCAGTGCACATCAAATTAGAAAGCAGAAACAGACCCAAATGCCCCAGTGGCCTCTTTAAAGTGTTTTTATTGGCTGGTTAACTCTTTGGAAGTTTTATTAAAAGCCTTGGAACTCCTACATGAAAAATATTTATTCAAGTATTTTAGAGGGTTCAATCTTGTTAATTGGTGATATCTTTATAGAAGTATTTAAAAAGGCTAACATTTTGTCTACTTTGGAACTTCCTAGGCTACCCAAAGCAACAGTTTTGGAGTGACATAACAGAAATCCACTTGCTTGCCTATTACTTAGACTGCATGATGTCAATTTCCTCAGCATTCCTTATATATCTGTAGTGGTCGCTTATTTTGAAAAATCTGGTCAAGAGCAATTAGCTCATCAGCAATGTAAATGAGATGTTATGAAAATTCAGGTATTGGCTTTCTGCCCCCATTTTCTATTGCTCTCAGAACTTCCCATGGCCATGCCTCTGTAGCAGGATCTTCTGCAGATACTCTGTTGACAGTTGAAGTTCCCCATCTCTCCAAGGTAGCACATGCACACATGAGCTCATTTCTAAATTTCTGGTTTTTCTTGACTTAATGCTACTGTTTATGGCATTCTGTGACTCTATCTGTACATAACATTCCAATTTTTTAATGGAATTTTTACTGCCAATGTCAAATAGAAAATTCTGTGTCACCTGTGCCATGATGAGTGCATCATTAGTCACTCAATGTACCTCAAATCTTCATTAGACCCAGAAAAGGAATCTCAGGGCAGGCCTAGAGTAACCATTTACCCATTTGCCAAGAGAGAGTAAAAATTTTAATCAAGGTAGTAAACAAGTTAGGGAATATGATTTATTTTGCCTCTCAAAGTTATGTTAATTGAACAATATTGGCTCAAATAAAGATAGAGACTATTCACTGTTGAAGAGCCTTATAGATAATAGGTCAGATTCTGTGAGTTGGATTATTTAATTTGTATGCTTAGATTAAGTTTGAAAATTAACCACAGGATGTTTTTTAGGATAGGTTCTACAAAAATAATGAAGGAGAACCATTCTCTTCTAGTTACAAGCACAAAGGGGGACATTCCTCCAAACATTTGTAAAAGTCTATTTTCTTACTAGCTCTTACAAATTTAAGAATTGAGAAACAAGGAATGGGGCTCAGTGGTGGAACACTTGTCTAGCATGCACAAAGCCCTGGTTTTGATGCTGAACACCACAAAAAAAACACAAAAAATTAAAATTAAAAAAAATTAAGAGTCAAAAATGGTAAAGATTAATAATATTTACTTTTTTATTTCTATTATTCTCTAGGCTCAATAAATTATGCTTGTGTTTAGAGAAAAGAAATATAAATATTCCTTAGGGAAAAAAAAGGGTATGAAGTGAACATTATGATAGAAGAAAAAAGAGTCATATGGTTTAAAAATAATGAATAATACTCAAATAAGCTGCATTGTCAAAAACAACCAGTGTGAGACTCTTTCACTAGTCCTGTTCATAGAGAGAGAGCTAGAAAATCACAATCATCATCAATTTTTATGTTTATACTGTAATAAATCTGATTACTTTTAATTTGGCAATTTCCTTTAGAGTAGCATTTTTTTGTACATTAAATGATTGAAAAATATCCTTATCAAATTGTTCACTTCATCCTTAAATGAATGTAGTTCTGTTCATACTTGCATTTGAATTGCACAGTGAACTTTTACAAAATTCATCAGTGTGATACGTTCTGCATTATTGTATGTCAGATAACAGCTCATGGGACCTTATGGGTAACAGACGATTTTTCCTAATTTAATTAGCAATCTATTTGACATCAGTGAGGCTTTATTAAGAATAGCATAAAATTTGCATTTTGAATAGTAATAAACAAGTTTCCCTTCACTAAGGTGTATAGAAGTGGATTTAACAATTACCAGTGCTGTAGGAGATTTAAAATTTTTATTGATGTCTATATGTATTATTTACTTATTTATTTATTTATGCAAGCTCCCCAGCCCTTCCCCAGGGTATTTTTATACTGAAGAAGGATTTACTTTATGTCATGGGTTTATTTTAAATTCTCCCTCTGTTATTGGAGACTTGCATTAGCGTTCCTATTAATATATTACACAGGAAACACCACTTCTGAGTCAAAATGGTAAATGTGTCCCTTTTTTTTTTTAACCGTTGTTTCACCTGCCACTTCATCTGTGTTTACCCTCTTGTTTCAACACCTATGTTTAATTGTGACCTCAGATTTTAAACAGTTTAGATGTGTATGAGAAAAACCTGGAAATTTTATATATCTCTGGAGAATTTCCCAGAACATTTTGGTAATTATTTATACATTTTCTTCCTAAATATGGGACTTTCAAGTTTTGTATTGGATGATTTAATTTGTAGACTTACAATGAAAAAACACAGCTCAAATTGTTTTGTCTGAATCTGTCACAAATTCTATGTTGGATGTCATTTTTGTTAGAACCAAAATTAGCTTTATTCAACATTATTTAATTCTGATGTAAAGCTAAAACAAGTGAAGAACTACAGTTTTTGTTTGTTTGTTTGTTTTGTTTGAACTTTCATTTTATTTTGTATTCAATGTGATTATGTACCTTTAAAATGTTCTCCCTTCCATTCTGCCCTTGTATCTTTGCAGTCATTGTATACAGCAGATTCTAGAAAGTGTAAATCATTGTCACCTAAATGGCATAGTTCACAGGGACCTGAAGGTCAGTATATGGAGTCCATGAATCTGAATCAAAGGAGTTTCTTTGTTTTTGTTTTTGTTTTTTTCTGGGGAAAGGGCAGGGTGGGTGGTTATTTAATATGGTTCCTTTGCCTTTCCCACTTTCTCTTGAAATGAGTAAATGATGAAATGATAATGCATGATGGCTCTTTCAGTTTGCTCATCTACAGGCTAAATATACATCATAGCAAAAAGAGAAGGACACTATGAAGATAAGAATACAACCTGTTACATTTCCAAGCAATAAACTTCCAGAGGCGGTTTAGGGGCAGGCTTTCCTCAATTGTCCCGCATTAGCCTGGAGATAAACTCCGCCTGTGATGTATGTCCGCCTGTAGATTTCAACACCACTTCTGTTCTGAGACCATGGGTTGCTGTAGCAGAACAACTGGTTACGCATTGCTCCATTTGAGTCTGACGAACCCTTAGGCAAGAGATAATAATTGCCAGCTAAATTAAAGCACAAGAAGTTAATGATTTATTAAAAATTCATTACGTATCCTAATTTAACCTTAATGGTGCCTTGTCTGCTAATTTAACAGCTTTTAAAATGATACCAGAAAAATAGGAGAGAATAGGGAAACAGTTTTTGTGCATGGGGTGGAGGCAAAGCACAACAACTACAGAGATTATATTTGTGTTCCAGTTCATTTCCTGGAAGAATTTATAGCCAGGAAATGAGCTCCTGAACCAAATGAAATATTGTCAAAATGGATTTTTCTAGAACAAGTTGATCCACACTCAGCTTTATATCTGGCAAGATTCTGATTGTTCTGAGGTAGTAGTCACTCTACTTGAGCAATATGTTTATATGACTGAAGGAGTTAAAATACAACTCCAGTTGTCTGCTAGCTCTGCACTTTAACCCAGTCTCTCTGAGGGTATACAGACAGTGAGTGTAAGCTTGGAACTAACACACGCCCCCTGGTGTTTGCATGCAGTCATTGCATTCAGCAGATCCTGGAGGCTGTGCTACACTGCCATCAGATGGGCGTAGTCCATCGGGACCTGAAGGTGAGTAATGCCCTTGGAGAAGATTAAACCACCACA
Source organism: Geosciurus inauris (assembly GCA_004024805.1). Lineage (NCBI taxonomy): Eukaryota > Metazoa > Chordata > Mammalia > Rodentia > Sciuridae > Geosciurus > Geosciurus inauris. The sequence continues at coordinate 267,598 of PVHX01000569.1, read as the reverse complement.
CAGTTCCTAAATGACTGTTCAGCTGCAATTATGCCTGTAAAGGCAAAAATATAAGCAATAAAGTTGTTGCTTAATGTATGGACTCCTTCCAAAATTTTCCCTCACCAGGCACTTTCCCTCACCACAATCTCTTATCTCATCTCTAATATACACTTGAGACATATAAATTCTTATTTATCCAGAGAGAAATAATTTCCTAATATTAACAATAAATAGGTTGCTGTATTCCCTTATATCTAGGAATATATATAGCATTTAATGTGACTTTTAGTAGGACTGGTAATCTCTTCTTCATTTTAAAATTCTTCTGTGGACATTGATCAAACATGTTATTTAATATTCATATTATATGCCTAGCATTATGTAAAGAATTATCAAAACTATAAAGTGTTATTATATAGACCTTTGGCCCAACTGATTGGGTGCCATTTTGAACTCTGATGTTCTCTTTCTCCTACCATTAGTTCTGGGAATTCTGAGGACACTAAGGCCTCTTGGTTCTAAATGTATTTTTATTCCTGGGGATCAGAATATTCATGTCTTCTAAAAATACAGATGGTGAAATACATATACTATCAGGAAACATGTATATAACATATAGTTATATTCTCATATCAATACTTCCTAATACTTTTAAGACTTCACTCAGTGTCTGCTACCATTGAGAACAAGATATTTTTAGATCATTTAGAAATAAAATAGTTCAAAAAGAGACTACTCTTTAATAATTTTCTGTTCTCTCCTCTCAACATTTTAGCTTTACTTGTGGTATTTCAGAAAAATAGTGCAAGCCCAGAAATTTAAATGAAAGAATACTACAGGGTGGGGGAAATAGCTAATGTACTGTATCGTACCATATATTTTCAATTCTTTGTTTGCAACCTCAGTGTTTTCCAGGCATTAATACAAAAGGTGAAAAATTTAGAATGTCTAATGTGTTTAGTGGAAGGACCTACACTGTTTCTCTTGTTTAGACTTCCCGAGCTATAATCACTTGTAAATCTCTAGTTTCCATTCATTTAATGTTTCAGAAGAATATACTTTTAAATATCAACAGTTGGTTGCTTGAAGATGTGATTTGTATGCAAAACACTGACTCAGGTTTCTTGGAATCTTTTAATTTCAGTTGATTCTGAGAGTTTTAACTATCAAAGGCAAGGCATGGCTAAGGGCATTTGCTTTGAGTCAAGATAGGACTTTATACCAAATGAACCCATTATGATAAAGGAAAAACAGTATGTTCCTTTGAAATTTATATCTTTGGCAATCACCCCAAAATTTCTCACTAGCCATGTACAGCAGACATAACTCTTTTTTGTTACCTCTCAGAACCTGCAATACTACTTTCCTTTTCACTGAACACATATGGACATGCACAATATTTGTGCTATTTTATCTAATACTCTATTTAGTAAATCTATCACTTAAAACATTTTATTCCATGTTATATAAACTGACATATACTGTAAAAGTCAAGCATAAGCTGGGCACAGTGGTGCATACCTATAATCCCAGTTACTCAAGAGGCTGAGGCAGAAGGACAGAAAGTCTGAGGCTAGTCTGCACAATTTGGTGAACCATACCTCAAAATAAAATTTAAAAAGGGCTGGAGGTGTAGCTCAGTGGTAGAGCACTTGCTTAGCATGTGCTAGGCCTGGTGGTGCAAAAAAAAAAAAAATAGGCAAGCATGAAAAGTGTGAATTCTCTTCTATAACTTTTAAGTTATATTTTGTGGGGGTCACGATATGGACTCTTATACCTGTCTGGACTCAGCTAAGCCCTTCAAAGACGGGAAATTTAATCAGAGATGGCACCTGGTCATGGGCTGTGAAGAAAAATATATTTTCTGACATATGAACTAAAGCCAATAATTGAAAACTCCAGCAAGTGATTTCTAGAGAGGCCTACTACCAAAGTAATAGCCTGCTATATTACTCATCGTATTTCTCTCAAAGTAGAAGATAATTTTTGTTCTCCATTTTCATTCTGATCTTGGGAAAGGACAGAGATGAACTTATGAGACTGGTTATGACTTCTGTAATTGTTGTCCTAGTTTTGTCAAATTGATGTCTTACATGGACTGCCACTAGGTCTGGTTCTTAGTACCTATTTCAATGGACCATTTTGTAATCATACTAAGAAGACCCAGAGATGTGCATCAGAAGTGGTATATGCCCACCTTGATGGTTCTAAATCCCAGCTTTGTTTTATGCCTTTTACCAAGATATATATTCTGTGATAAATATTCTGCTTATAATGGTATATTTATCAATACAGTAAAATGGAAAAAGAGATGAACTGCTGAAATTTATTATCAGGCCTTAAATAAAAAGTGGCCTGCAATGTTCCTCTGCAGTATTTTTTTCATTTCCTTATCCCAATTCATATGTTAGTTTGTGTCCAGTTAAAACATTTAATGCACATAGTTTCATTAGTCCATATCAGAGAGAGAGAAAGACACACAAATCTTGTACTTTTTTATCATTATCAATGCATCTGTGGCTACATGGGTGCTATACAATATGTCTTTATGCCTCCCCCCAGAAATATAGGTAGCTGTTCCACCATACCTATCATAGGTCCTTAAACTAGCAAATACTTGCAACATATTTCTTTAATTTAGGAATGAATGAAATACAACTAAAATACAAATGTATTTGAATTATATACTGTAATATAAATATTTATAATATAAAAGGCAATCTTAACAGATTATTGAATGTGTTAATATTTGGATAATATAAAGAAGAGGAGAATATCTTCAGACTAAAGATCACCAGTTGAACATTTAGTTAACTGTCAGCCTTTGGAATCTACCAGATTAAAAATTATCAGGGCCTAGAAACAAGACTTAGGCAATTGGAGAATGTCCCAGAATCAAGTAACAGGAAAAGATCCAGAATGATAGAATATTAGCATAAAGAAATACACCAGACATCACCAACTGGTACCCTGTGGATACATGGATTGCAGTCTTATTGTCTGAGATGCAACCAGTGGCAGGCCAGTTGATGTGGACTCGGGTTATATTGGAGAGATCTAGCACTGATGAAAACTTATACTATTATAGTTAAAGGATAGGGCTAGAGTCTTTGGAAATGTCTGGATCAAGGCAGGACTTTAGAGACCCTACACTATATAATGTAAGTCTTCACAAAAGCTTTATAATGTGAATCTTCACAATAGCTTTTTGTTTTTACTATGATTGTCCCCATATTACATCAGGAAAATTTGTTAATCAGCAAGTGAAATAAGTTATTCAGGTTCACTCAGCTAAGAAGGTGTGACTATGCCCTACCAATTTGGTTCCAAGTCTACATACTTAATCACTACCATCCCTTAATTCAGTTAAATGAATTGAAAACTTTTACAGAGATCAAAGAATAGGTCAAAATAATACTGAGCAAATAATATTACCAGTAGCATTAAGAACTATTTGGGGAAATGGTTAATAAATCAAAAGGTTTTAATAGTCCTGCCTGTGAATCTTCCAGAAATATACAAAATTTTTATCATTAAGAACAAGTAAAATAAGGCATATTTAAGTTATAATGTGGAATAGAGGCAACATAATTTGACAATAGATTGGTGGTGTATAAAGAAAAAGATTTCCACTTAGAAAATTAATAAGTTGGCCTGGTCAACAGACTTTGGAAAATGAGATGTAGTAAAAATGTTTTTTGTTTGTTTGTGGTGCTGGAATTGAACTCAGGACATTATGCACACTAGACCAGCACTCTGCCAATGAGCCACATCCCTAGCTGGAGACATTAAAAAAAAAATGCATTTGCCCCATCTGATTTATACCATATGAAGACAATCAGTTTTGGGGAAGTAAGTCCATTAGACAAGTACTTCCTCCAGAAGAATAGTAGGTCAAAGAGAGTTTGCAGTAACAAGTGACAATTCCTGATGTCACAAGAAATATGGAAATATTAGTTCAGATGGCATATACTCTTGTTTAAGAACCTATCCTGCCAGGCCTGGTTGCACACATCTGTAATCCCATCTTCTCGGGAGGCTGAAGCAATAGAATCAGAAGTTGAGTCCAGCCTGGACACCCAAGCAAGATCCTACCTCAAAGTAATTTTTAAAAAGGGCCATGGATATAGTTCAGAAATAGAACACTCCTCAATACCAGAAAAAAAAAAACATAAAGTAAAATAACCTATAGAATATAATTTCTGTGAATTAACTGACAAAAGTAAAAAGAGTTACTATAGCTATGCTTTTTTAAATAACTATATTTCATACAAAGTAGTAACATTTCTTCAGTTCCAATATATTTGAAAGAATTATTAAACTACTTCATGAGTAGCAATGTGGAAAGGAGGCTTTGTAGACACAACTGAATTTTCTAATGACAAAACAACACACAGCAACTTCCCTCAGCAGAAATTCTTTCCTTTCTATTAGCCTCCCTTCTGAATAACAATATTACCGAATAGAGAAATCGTTGGATGGATGGATGGATATGAGGATACATTGATATATATTTTAATGAAGAGAATAATTCTGGAGTTTTTGGGGGTGGAATTTCTAAATCTACTTAGAAGAAATAAATTCATGATGAGAGTAGAAAGAAATTAGTTTTCAGGGGTAGGAGAAGGATGAGAAGCATTCAGTCAATCTTTGTTAAACATAGATAGTAGGTATATTCTGACTTTATGTGTTGAATAATTATAACACTACAAGTATTCTACTTATTGCAGAAACATCTTTAGATAAAAGTTTGAAATTTAAAAAAAAAGTTAAAGAACACGTTATTTGTGTATAAAGTATGTTGAAGTATTTTAGAAACAAAGTATATATGTGAAAAATTTAATAATTCATTTAGGCATCCTAGAGTTTATTGGGTGCCTGGTGTGTGTGAGACAGTAAAGAAACTAGACAGTTGACACAGTAACATTGAAGTTACACTCTGGTTCTTTAAGTCTACTCAACTGCAAGAACAATGCATGCCATGATTTAAAAGTCAATTAAGAAGCCAAGGGATACAGTGGTGCATGCCTGTAATCCCAGGGACTGAGGAGGCTGAGGCAGGAGTACTGCAAAGTCAAAGCCAGCCTCAGCAATTTAGCAAGGCCCTAGGTAACTTAGCAAGACCCTGTCTCAAAATTTAAAAAAATAAAAAGGGCTGGGGATGTTGCTCAGTGTTTGAGTACTACAGGGTTCAATCCCTGGGACCAAAATAAATAAATAAATAAATAAATAAATAAATAAATAAATAAATAAATAAATAAATAAACAAGAATGAAATACCAAGTGATTCTCATGAACCTGTTCATGTACCCACTACAATAGAATACTTCTTGATCAAAAACTCAGCTAGAAACTCTCTGTGCTAAGGACAAGAATTTAGGCATTCTTTATATACAAAAATAAAAGCTCAAATCAGTGTACTATGTACAAGATGCAACAAGTGAGCTTGACACTCTAGCTTTTCAATCCATGCAGATTTTCATTCTGTTTATTTCTGGGAGCTTTGTTTACACCTTCTCTGGCACAGAAAAAAGTGACTGAAAACACACCAAAGAAGAGAATAGTGAACTTCTCATTGAAATATTGAGATTTTCCAATAGAGGAAAGAAATTCTAAAAGACAGTCTTCACTCCTTACGAATAATATCCAAGGGAACATAAGAATGAAAACATATGTAATAATAAAATTAATAGTTTATTATTTGTATAATATTTAAAAAAAAACAAAAAAAAGAAGTAAAATACATCTGATTTCACACATATATTCCCAATGGTTAAGTCTTTCTTTTTTTAATATTTTTTAGTTGTAGACGGACACAATGTCTTTATTTATTTTTATGTGGTGCTAAGGATGGAACCCAGTGCCTCACATGTGTGAGGCAAGCGCTCTACTACTGAGCCACAACCCCAGCCCCCCAATGGTTAAGTCTTATTAAGTATAGTTGTCACGTAGATGCCCAGATAAACCTTCAATCTGAGTAGTGCTGAAGATGACCATTACCTTTACCAAATCAGTTCCTAAATAAACAATGGGAGAAACAAGATTAAAACTATGTGGTTTTCATAAGTTTTCCACTAATTTTATTTGGCTATCAGTGTACATATTCTTTAATACTTCAAACTCTCTAAACATATATACCAAATGGACTACCTCTTGAGAATGAAACATTTTTAAAACACCAGAAAGGTTTTCTATCACATCATTAAAAGGAAAGAAATTGGGAATATGGCTCTAATTCCTGGCTTTATCTCTTTCGAACCTCAGGGAATTGAGTTATTTGATTGCCCAAGTCTCTTCCAGTTCTAATAGTGATTTCACAACTTGCCTGGCTACTTTGAGTTATGTGAACAGATTCAAGAAAATCTTGGATCATATTGAAAAAAGTTGCCATTGTTCTATATGGAAATACAGAACAAAACTTACAAACAGTTGCTGCTCATTACAGCTGATATGCTATAAATGGTTGTTGACATTGAGACCAGATGTCATGGAAAATCCTGCATCATTAGGAAGCAATGGGGTGGGGAAGGAACCTATGTGTGAGAATGTCAGTGGAATCTATTTTAAAAACCAACCCCAAAATGATCACATTATAAGAATTTAGAATTAATCTCAATAAGTAAAGACTAACATAATAGATTCATTAAATATTCAATGTCCTACACATTGAAATGGCCAGCTGCCCTGGACTGTCATAGCTAATCACTAATGTGTGTATTGTCCCTACAGAGGACAAAGATCCTGTGATATGAAGCCACAGATTTCATGATTCCATAGACACTTATGTGACTTAGTAGCTTTATAATATTTGTTTAGGAGACAAAGGAGCTAATTAGCTAGCTCCAAGAGTCTGTGAGTTACCCAAGTCCACATAGCCAGGGCCAGCATATGAGTCCAGAATTTCACATATCTTTTTAGTCATCATGCTACCCATTTCTGCCATCTTACGATGCCCCTTGGACAACTGTCACTCATTGAAAGACCTTTGTTTCTATTCTCACCTGTCTCATTCATTATAGAAGATCAAAATAGTGGGATAGTAGCAAATAAGCATCCTTTTTCTAAGGAGGCAGCCACTGATTAGCTGAGAGATTCTATTCTTTCCCACTTGGTGGAATATAACCACCAATTATCTTCCTTCTGCAGGCATTCAGAATTTGAACTAACCTGTTTGGCAATGAACTTTTTGTAGTATAATATATTTTCAAAGAGGCTATATAAGTGGTAGTGATTCAAGAAAATTAGAGTAAATGTACCTGTCTTACATCAAATGTTCTTTAGAAATTCTTGGTAATTAAGCCTCCCACACTCTCACAGAATATGATACCAGGATTGTTCAAACAGGATTATATCCAGAGTTATGTAGAAATCAGATTTGTATGATTTCCTTTTCTTCTTTTTTGGTGGTACTGGGGATTGAACCCAGTAGTGCTTTACCACTGAACTACATCCCTACCTGTTTTTTTATTTTGAGATGGGGGGGTCTCTCTAAGTTGCTGAGTCAGGCCTGAAATTGTGTAATATTTTCTGTATTTCATTGGAGCTGCCTATTTAAACCAATCTTCTGATTAATAAACTCAAAAGCAAAATAATCCATTAATTAATTCAATAATCATTGTAATTTTTTCAGCTTACAGTCCACAATCCTGTATTTTAGGTTTGCCTAGAAGATACACATAAATGTGAAGCTACTCAGTGCTACCAATTTTTAAATATATATACAATCCCCTTGAAATAGCCCTGCCTTTTTCTGTCCATAACTGCAGCTGAACAGTCTTCATGGGTGTAGGATGAAATACCGATCCAGATGGATTGATTATTTTCCTGGATGACCCCACAGTCAAGTCTTCTAGGTCATCTCTAGTTATAGATATTTGCCCCAGTCATACAGCAGTCCTTCATGATACAACTCAAGGAGTTCCATTTCTTCTGAATTGGCAGAGTTGGTATTTAAGGGCATAGTGCACACAGCACTGCCCAGAAGCTTTCTGATTTAGTGATAAGAGTAAAAACGCATTAAATTTCTTTAAAAAGTTTATTTACTAATGTTACTGGCATTTGCTCAACAAACTGCAAAACTATTTGACTTAAAAGTTCTATAATGGCTGTACTTTCTTAAGTGATTGGAACTCTATCCTTGAATGAGTCTGTGCTTGACAAATTAGGTCAGATATGTGTTAGCAGACATCTCTGACATCTCAATGCTTTTGAATGTGAAGGTCACAAAGAGACTCAACCATTGCTTACAGTTGATGGGGTTTGTCCAGGTTACTTATTCCATAAACTAAAAGTTGGAGATTATATCTTGATTAAATTAGAGAATGCATAAATGTAGTGAACCAGAAATTTTAGTTGTGAAGGCAAAATGTCAAATGTGAATAATTTAACATGATTACATACTTCAGTATACTGATAAATAACCAGAGTTCCAAATCATTTCAAATGTTATGCTGAATTAAAAGTTATTTCAGCATGGAGATCTTTCACAGTCTTGAGACAGCCTTATCCTAAAGTCTAAACAAAATTGTTTATGTAACGTTGAGGTAGTTCAAAATGCTATCAGCCCTAAAAAGTTACAAAAGTTTTCTCATATTTACCAATTATCATGATAGTGATGAATCTGATGGCAGTGAACAGCAATAGCCTTAAATCTGGTAACTTGATTAAAACTTACTTTCCCACACTCCAGTTTCTTATAGATTTAACCTAATTTCTTCCAAGTTCTGGTTATGAGTTTTTGCTATTTTGCATGGCTGGCTTAATGAATAAATGAAACAATGATTTAGGCTGTGTTTACACAAGGTCAAAACAACTAACAGAACTAATTCAGTAAGAAGAAAGTAGCCAATTTGGTGAAAAAATCTGGAATTGTTTATGTGTTAACATATAAAAAAAATCAGCTTGAGTGACTAAATTTTTAGATTTCAAACAATAGTTTTGGCACTTGTAGTGTCCATTGTTTCCCAACATTTTTCAGTCTGAGACACAGATTTCAAATTTGCAAGTTTTTATCGCCAAGTCGGAAGACTTTGAACCACTCTCCCATATGTGTATCAATACCATATGTTCATCCAGATAACTGGACTGCATAGGCTGTTGTATATATTAACCAGCCTCCTTTTCCTAGCCATCTCCTTCTTTCACTTCTTAAAATCTACAAAAAAGGATCCATAGAAATGGAAGATGTTGCCCTGGTGCTTATTTTGAAAGTACCAATGTGTCTGGATGCACTGATTGGGAAACAATGGTGTAGACACAGCCTCATTCCAAGACTGAGTTATCAGTCCTGGAGTAATGGTAAATACCCAGAAAATAAAATGGATCTTTCCCACCATATTTTGAGATGGGAGAATAAATATATAAGCAATGTTTTGAGTCACACTTTGAAGAAATGTAAATTATGTTTTAAAAAACTGGCTTATAAAGAAGAAAAAGCTAACTATAACATTTGGCAAATAGCAGTATACTCTTTCTGCCTTTAAGAATAAACAGATTCTTAAAGACAGCATTTTTAATACATAATTCAGAGTTAAGTCTCCAAAATTTGAACAGAAATTGTTTGGAAACATTGAGGAATCAAAATCACTACATTTGGTTCCCAACTCTTGAAGTCAACTAGGATTTAATTTGCACAGTTTCATTTGCCAAATGTCTGTAGATTGGTCCAATTCTTGTTATCATTTTGCCAAGTTTCCTTCTGCTGAAAATGTCTGTGCTCTGTTAGGCTTCTAAGTCAATGTCTGTGGCCAAGTCTGCACCTCAACTGGTCCTTGGAAACATGTGAGCAGGTCAAGACAGGTGTTCTCCTTCACATGCTCTCTCCTCTCTGTACAGTACTCCTCAAAACATTTATGCATCTGTCTGAAGCCTGCACACATGATCATTTTTAATCGTTTTCTAACCATGTTTTCCCTGGGATTTAGGAATGACAGTCTCCGGGAGAGATGACAGTGCATGACTTTTTTTTTTTTCCCCTTCCCTAATCTTGTAAAAATGTTGTTAGTTTTGTATATCACTTAAAATAGGTTCTCACTTCAGTCTCTCTTTTTTCTTTCTAAATAAAGCCTGAGAATTTGCTTTTAGCTAGCAAGTCCAAGGGAGCAGCTGTGAAACTGGCAGACTTTGGCTTAGCCATTGAAGTTCAAGGAGACCAGCAGGCATGGTTTGGTAAGTAGGGCCTCTCTCCTTCATGCTACCTACAGTCTTTTGGATTCTAACTTCTGGCTCCTACTCCCATTTCCTAGCCAAAATAAAGTGGAAATGTTCATCCTAGCAACATCTTGACTAATCTTAAGATATTAGACCTTTAAGATATTAAACCTAACATTAAAATGTATATAACCTAGAAATAGTTAAGGAAAAGTACTAAAGGGGGAACAAGTATACATCTACTTCTTTCTTCAAAAGATGAAGAGAAAGTAGAATCCTGTGCTAAGAATTAAGAGGAGGGTTATAATATATAAAGCGTACTTTTTCTGAGAGAAAGTTGAGTATTCACAACAAATCTCACATGATGCTAAAGACTGCTATGTAGATAGTAGGTAGTCAGAAAATACAAACCATCTCACATATTAGTGAATCAAATGGTTTAAAATATTATGTCGTATATTTATATTACATTACAATTTCATCTCAATTATCTTCTATTTTGTTAATGTGCCAATTTTGCTCATGATAATTCTGATAATTTTGAAATTTCTAAATGGTGAAAATTCTGTTTCTATGTAGAGGTGGAAAGCTGTGAAACCTTTCCTCAGCCATCTTAAGAATCATAGCCAGCACTCCTCTAAACAAAAGATAAGCTAACAAGAGAAAGCATAACAGGTTTATTTAATCAAAGTTTTACATAATATGAAATAAAGACCCAAAGACTTGGGGAAAGCTTTGTAATTTTATGCTAGATTTGATTTAAAAAAATGGACATACATGTAGAAATGTCATATCCAAAGAGGACATGACCTGATGGAATAGATTCAGAGAGTAACCCACCAGGGCCTGTCTTTGTGAATTCTTCTTGGCCTCTCTGTGCCTTCCTAGGTACAGGGTGGGGCAGGACCTCTTCTGGAATAAGGGTCTTGTGATCTGCTGTTAGACAAGGTAGGTCATAGGATTTCCTTGTGGCCAACTCTTACACAGAGGATGAAGCAAACTTAGAGTAGTATTTCTAGTTTTTATGGCTGGCTAAAAAGGGGTTCAAGTGTCTGTGACCTACCCTTGGCAAGAAGAATTATAGTTTCCATGGCTAAATTTGGAGGAGAGAAACAGGAGGAAGAAAGACAGGAAGATCTTGCTTCTGAGCCCCTTTCCTTCAGGTCAAAGTGCCCACCTTGCCAAGGTACTATACATTGAGATACTGTATCCTGATCTCCAACATTTACAATTAGGGAAGAAATCAACTCTAAATAAATTTGAATTATAGTATTTCTGGCCAGGCTTATGGATTATCCCAGTATTCAGCCAGAATAAATTCTTTATCCATTGATTTTCTTATGCCTCTGTCTTTCTGCCATTTCTCAGTATAACCTGATTATTCATGGAAAATTCTAAAATATAACCTTTCCCCAAACCTGTCTTATTTCCTTCTGATTTTTAATGTGTTGAAGTTAGATAATTTTTTAATGCCTTTACTTCAGATTGCTTTTCTCTGAACAACAACAGCAACAAACAGAAAGATGCCCCCCCCATCAAATACTTACTTCTTTTGTTTAATGTACAAATGCTTCTCTGTATTCCTACCATGCAGCATCTCCTAGGTATACATAGCTCCCAGGATCCCCCGTATCTTTCTAATCTGCCCCAGCTAGTTAATGGAAGTAGGTGACCTGGCAGCCTTCCCACATCTCCTTGGCCAGGAATCTAATTCAGGACCTTATTTTCTGCTGCCTGTCCTTTGTCAGGAGTTCTGAATATTATCCTGATGGCGATCTCTCCCAAGTTTAATGCCACCTTTTACATCAAGTGTCTCCATACCGCAACTCCACTCCCAATGGATTTAAAACTTTCAAAGTTGTCATTTGGTCTGTCATGTTTTGACATTGGAATAAGCTTGTCCTGTTAACTGCAAACTGAAAGAAGGCAAGACCTAGATTTAGTTCTGGAAATTGGAGATAGAGATATATAGCTATATTTTGGGGGAAAGTATGGTCGACACAGATAAGGAATATACAGTAACAAGAGTTAGGGGTTCACCAGGAAGTAGAGAGCTATCACAGAGACGGGCAAGGCAAATTACTAGATGTACTTAATTGAAGACCCTGACCCTCAAGGAGTTGAAACTTTTGTGCCAATAACAATTTACCATGCAGGGTGAAAAGTAACTCTCCATAGGCATCCAAGAGGTGCCCTGGGAACACAGGGGAGAAAGTATGAAATTCCACCTCTAGAGAAAGCATTAATAACTGGGTTAAAACCTAGGGTTGTGTCAGAGACAAATGGAGATTTTTTTTCCATTGAAACATAGGGGGATAAAGACATTCCAGATAGAGGGATCAGCATATGCAAATGCTTGGGGACATGAAACTATTTTTCTATTACAGCAATAACAAGAAGTTTGATTCAGCCAAAGTGTAGTATACTAAGATGAGTGGTAGTTAATAAGGTAGGAATGGGATTTTTTTTTTTCCTTTCCAAAGGTTTGATTTTTTTAAAACACTTAGAGGCTTCAGGAATCTGGTGAGAAATTTTTGGTAAAGAAAGATGTAATTGAGTTTCAGTTATATAATAGTGAATTAAGCAGCAGTGTGGATGATGGTTTAAGGATAGTTAACCTGAAAACAAAGAGTTTGTTAGATTAAAGCAGTCATTCAAATTATATATGCTGCCTGTTTGAACTAGGGCATATATAGGACCAAGCAAATTCCACAGAACAGACAGGGACTCTGAACTTCAGGAGAATCTATTTAGAAGAAATGAAAGTCCCAGATATTAGGTTCAAAGACAGGATTCTAGTCCTGTCTACAGCAAAGCAGAACCCCACTTCATGAGAGACTTGTATGAGTCAGGATACCCAAATAGGAACCTAGGCCCAGGGATATAATCACTGGGACTGGCTGCAGGGTGGTGATGATTGGATACCAGAAATAACACAGAGGCCTTTGTTATCAGAGCTGAGGCTCAACAAGAACCGCAGCAACACTAGCTTGATGACAAGAGTGTGGGAATCGTGTCCCCTAAATCTCTCCTGTTTTGAGCTCCATATTTTGTGTCCTTTGCTAGATCACATGTAGTTTAAGGTGACTTAAAGAGGTGGGGAATCTCCTTTTTGAATTAGAATACCTGAACTCATGTCTGAGCTCTGGTTCATAATAGTTAAATGACACATGTAAGTCACTTAATTCTCTTGGGCCATTATACTGTGTCTAATCAGGGATCATGAGCACTCCTTCATGGTGCTGTTAGGAAACGAGGTGAAGTAGTCCATGGGAACACAGGTAGACCATAAATGATGTCCAGTAAGTTCAAAATCATCTTGGTGTGGAACATTGTCACAGTGTTTTGCCTATTCAATGACAGTTCTTTAGTGAAACAATGAACAAAAAAACCTGAGTATCATTGAACACAATAGCATCCAAATAAAAGTACATGGGCTTTCAAATTGTGACAATACATTTCTAAAAGCAAGCTGGTCACAGAGAAACAGCAATAGATCAACAGGAAAATCCCCACCTTTTTTTATCAGCATGTGCTTTCAACAGTTAAGATCTTGTTAATGTACCTGTAAAGACTTCAGAAACAGATGCATCTTAACTTTCAAGGAGATTTAGCATTTTAGAAGTGTAGAAACTTAGTTTCCAAGTTTAAGAGAATATTCATTTCTTCTCTCTCTCTCCTTCCCTCCCACTCTTCCCAAGTTCAAGTAAATCCTCATAGTAACTAAAGGAGGCATGTGTTATACTATTGTTCTTTTGAAAATACTATAGATAGATAGATAGATAGATAGATAGATAGATAGATAGATAGATAGGAAACAGAGATGTTTTTAAAAGCATGACTTGTTTTAATATCTATTTATTACTTTCTGCCGTCATGGTCTTAGTTTTTGACTGATTAATTTTATCTTTTAAAATGTAATATCAATATTTACAGGAAGAAAAAACCTTGTTATTTTAATTTTAAAAAATAACAAGACTCTTTGTTACGTTTTATGTCAGTGCTTCAGGCTTTCATGTAAGTTTATCTGAAAAAAATCTCACTAGCCAAAAATGCTAGAACGACCTATGTCACTATCTTTAATAAGATGGCAGAAATTTTATCAAGGAGAATTACCAAATACAGCTTGTTTCTCCTATGGAACTAGAAATAATATTTGCAACCTATTTCTAACATTGGTTTGCTGCTAGAAAAAATGAAAAACAAGAAAACAGGATAACTACCTCCATCTTTCTTCTTGCTATTATGTATCTTGTTTTAAATATTAAGATTATTTTTTATAAAATGGCAATAGGTTACAGTGGGTACATTTTCAACAGTAAGTAATTCTGTTTTCTCTTTGTTTATATGTTTTGATATTCTCCTTGATTTTTCTGAATAAGAAACATGCTATCCCTGAAAAAACCAGTTTCTAATTAATTTTGCTGTTAATAGCATGTATCATAATAATCCTAGCTTCTTAAAGGTTTAATCTCTCATTAAAGACAGCTTTATCAAAGAATGAAATTATGGTATTTGCTGGTAAATAGATGGAACTGGAGACTGTCATGCAAAGTGAAATAAGCCAGTCCCCAAAATCCAAAGGCCAAATGTTCTCTCTGATATGTTGATACTAACACACAATGGGGCAGGGGGAGGAATACAAGTTCATTGTATTGGACAAAGGGGAATGAAGGGAGGGGAGGGGACATGGGAATAGGAAAGAAAGACAGTGGAACGAATCAGGCATAACTTTCCTGTGTTCATATAACTCCACATCATATACAACTACAAGAATGGGAATTTATACTCCATGTATGTATAATATGTCAAAATGCATTCTGCTGTCATGTATAACTAAAAAGAACAAATGATGATAATGACGACGACGACGATGATGATGATGATAATGATAAGGTAGGTAAACAAAGGTGCAAAGAAAGATGACTTTATCTATTATACCCCTATTCATGAGATCACATTATGCAGTGCACTACTCCTCAGTGTGCATGCATTTGGATGTATCCATCATTGTTCTTAGAGTAAGGACCCACATTTACTGCTCAAGTCATGTTCATTTTAAATAAGAGTGAGCTTGATTGTGTTCTCCTAGCATTTTAGTCTACAAAGATTTCTAATAATTTATATTTAAAATCATATTTTCATTTCTTACTCACATATAGTGACTTACTTTCCCATCTTCTCTAAAGAGAATATCACTAACATTTCCTCTCTTGGTCATGTAAGTTATATAAGACATGCATTCAAGTTTATTAATTTTAGAAGAGTATAGATAGTGTATACAAAAGTGATTGAAATTCAGAATGAGAAAGTATCACTGAGAACTGTTGGCATCTAAAGAGGGTTCTAAGATGGAAATAATTTAGAGCCACTCTATGTTAGAGAAAAAAATTGAAATTCAAGAAATAGAAAAAGTATCATCAAGGGTGAGATTGAGAAGTTCACTCTCAAGAGACCTTAAAGGGATCAATCAAGTAATATGCTCAGAAGGAGCATGAATCATGTTGGATGAGTGAGAGGAGCCAGATTAGAAGGGATCTCAAAGAGTGCACTCAGGATGTTGGATTTACGCTGGACTTTGGCATGAATTTCTCATTGGATTTTCTTTGTGTCTCATGTCTCAAGGAGGTGGGATGGGAATGGGGAGGGAAGGTATGGTATACCAGATGTGCTGAGAAGTCCTTTGCAATGATTGTGCCCATCCCTACCTTGGAGCTGACTCCACATGAACACTTTCAGGTAATTCTCAAGGCAGTGGAACTAAGGTAATTATCTTAGGTAGAGGATCCTTCAGTGGATTAGCAATGGTCTATATCCAAAGCTCAAACTGCACATACAGATCTTGTCTGGGAGTCCCTTCTCATTGTCCACCCCATCTTCTCATCTTCCTCCAAAACAAAGGAAGAGAAAAGTAATGGGAATTTACAAATGGAGGAGAATGGGATTGAGTCAAAAAATCTTTGGCCTCATTTCCTAATCTAATTTTTCTCAGAGAAGTAACTATGTTGTATGTGTTCTTTTTTATACCTCTTTGCTTATTGTTTGTACTTAAGTATAAATTTGTCACAGAAATGAGGGTACTTTGCAACACAGTAAATATATAGTGCTTCAACAGTGATTTGTGTTTGCAGGAATTCCTGATTACATATCCTTTTAAAAAGATGTTTTCAGTTTTCATTTGTGCTTTTCAAGAAAATTTTCAAATGAAAGTAATTATATTTAGTAATTTTAAGATAACTATTTGAAAAACTATTATTTTCAGAAATAAGAAACATTTCACTCTAGAGTCTACCTATAATTTTTTTGTTATGTTAGCGTACCTTATTGAATTCTACACTGACATAAAGTTTCATTTTGCTATATAATCTCTCTTACCAGATCTTCTTAAGTTGAAAGTCTAGTTTGTACATGTTCAATAGCAATGCATTTGAATGTTCCTGAGTCTTCTTTTTAGCTGCTAGTTACAAGTACACCTTGATACTTTATTAGTACATGTTGAGCTCCTGGGTATGACTTGGGCTTATTTCTTCTCCTGCTGAATTCTTTAGTTACTTTTAGTCCCATCTCTATCCTCAATGCCCTATGCCCAATAGACTCTTGTGTCCTTGGTGTCTATGTTTTATATCCTTATATTTGATAGATGACTACTTCTCATAATAAAATTATTTAGATATCATGATAACTATCATCATTTGCAAAGTTCTGATCCTATCTCCATTTTTCTCCTTCTTTTCAGATTTTTAACTCCCATATAAGTGATATTAGAACTACTAACCCAAAAATGGCCTCAAGTGCACATAGTGACTGTGCAGCACAGTAGATTGATTTCCATATCTGGATAAAAGAATTTTTTTTTCAAACAAACTACAGGGCAGGATAGACTAGTGTTGATTACTATAAAGAAAAACTAGCCTGGTATGGTAGAATATGTCTGTAATCCCATAGCTTGGGAGGCTGAGACAGGAGGATCGTGAGTTCAAAACCATCCTAAGCAACTTAGCAAACCCTGTCTCTAAATAAAATATAAAATGGCTGGGGTTGTGGCTCAGTGGTTAAGTGCCTCTAGGTTCAATCCCTGGTACTGCCCTCCTCAAAATAAGAAAAAAAAAATTAAACTAGTTTACATTACTTCAGGACTCTGGAAGCTTTGCTTTATATGACAAACATATCATCTGATAAAGAATCCACTAAAAAGTTTTCTTTCTTAGTTTCCTATGTCATATTGATTTTGTCAAGTTAATACGGAATAATACACATCTGTTTTTTCTAGGTTTTGCTGGCACACCTGGATATCTTTCTCCAGAAGTTTTACGTAAAGATCCTTATGGAAAACCAGTGGATATGTGGGCATGTGGTAAGGAATCATATTTTCAAGAAAATATTGCATTACCCTCATGTCTTAATGTTTTGGGGGCCATTATAACAAATTATCAGAGACTGGATGGCTTAAGCAGCATCCAGTCTCTGATAAAAACAGCAAAAAAATTTATTTCTCACAGTTCTAGAGGTTGGGAAGGGCAAGATTGAGGTGCTGCAGATTCGATGTCGGAAAGGACCTGCTTCTTAATTTGTAAACAGCAATCCTTTGGGAGAGAAGATCTCATATATTGAAAGGGATAATGGAGCTCTCCAGGGTCTCTTTCACAAGTCATTAATTCCATTCATGAAGTCTTCAGCCTACCAAAAGTACCACCTCCTAATACCATCACATTGGGGTTTAGGATTTCAGCATATGATTTTCGGGAGTCCGTAAATGTTCATTCTCTTGTTTTAATTTAAAATAGTATCTTTTACTTGAAGTTGATACTCTGTAGTGATCAATTTAGAATTTCTTAGAAGAGATTCTCAAACTTTTGCCTACAATAATATATCTGGAAATCTGATTAAAACTCAGATTGCTGTTTTTCTGATTCAGTAGGTCTAGGATGGGAACATTGACATTTTGAACAAGTTGTCAGGTGATACTAATGCATAGGTCTCAGACACACTTTGAGAACAGCGATGTGGAACACCTCCCATAGGGGTCATGTGCTTATGCTCCTATCCTTCCAACTTATCCAACCAGCTCATCCAACAAATGTCATGTTTTCCCAAGAAGCCTGGCAAGGATAAAAGAAATCTTGGAAAATAATGAAATTGGCCTTCCTATGGGGACTAAGCTCTGTTTTAGGCCTTTATTAGCCAACTCTAATCAAAGAAGTGTCCTATTCAGACTCAAAAATAGGTTCCTGGAAGAATTTCCACTTCAGTTATATACTGGAATTTTTTTCATTTCAAAATATGTGAAAGACTGAAATAAAGGGGGAAAAAAAGGACATTCTGAAATAGTTTTCTTCTGAGGTTATCAACACAAATTAGTCCTCTAAAGTTCTTGAGCATCATTGCATCTGGTCTATAAGTAGGTGTTTAACTACCATAGTTTGGCATTAGTGTGCTGCAGACAGATTTCATTTCCTTTGGTTTGTCAGCAAGCCTGGATGGAGTTGATTTTATTTTATTTTTTAAGTGATGTCTAGATTCTGAAAATAACTTGTTAGATTTGGTTTTACTTTAAATAGAAAGAAAGAAAAGAAGTTCATCACCCGTACTTCATAGTGATAGATAATTTCACCCTATATTTCTTACCAGTTTTGTATGCTTAAAAACAACAACTTAGTATTTAAACTTAAACCGATTGAATCTTGAGTTTTCAGAATTAGCTTCATGCCTATGGAGGCAGTTTTGAGCAGTGAACTATATTAGCAGTCATAACATCCGAGTTCGAGTCTTTGTACCCGAGTTCAAGTCTTCCTGTCTCTTTAATATCTCTGTGCTGGTTTCTTTACTTGTAAAATAAGATTATCCAGTGGGAGAGTCCAATAAGACACACTTTAAAGGAAAGCATATTGTAGCCTATAAAGCAATTTAAACAGCAGACAACCATTATTATTCTAAAAGATTGGAAATAGCATGTACTTCTTCAGTGAGTCCAAGTTCTTTCTTCTGCCTACCTGAGAGTATCTGCTAAGCATGAACTCTCAAATGCCTTTGAGTTAAAGTACTGTTGCAAAATGTTCTTGTCCAAATATAAATGCTAATGGCAGAAAGCTGAAATATTTCCCTTGTAATAAATTAGCTCCCAGCACAGGTCTGTTTCTGCTGATGACCTTAAAAAGCAGCAGAATGGCCATATAGTCAGGGCAGACAGTGATGGGTTTTGTAGAGGGCCTACTCATTTTCTTAAACATATTTTAAAATGTGATAAAGTCATATTTCTGTGAAGTATAGAAGGATGTAGGTAGAATGCTGTGTTTGGACCCTGAATACTAATGGGATGGTATGGTATGATTGATCAGTAATGAGGGGAAGGAGGACTGGCATCAGGGCATTTTATGGTTTTTCTTTGCCTGCTTGTCAGAAGGTCATTTCCAGCCTCTCCTGTGCTCCTTTTCTATCCCTCCTTGTTTTCCTAGTTTCCTTCCTCCTTTTTACCTCTATGCCTCCCTCCTATCCACCTCCTGGGTAGGAGTGGTAGGTATAGTGGTTAAGAGAACACACTTGCTGTATGACATAGTTCAAATTATTTAGTCTCTGCATCACAGCCTCCTCTTATAAATGGAAATAATAATAGTATTTTCCCATAGGACTGCTAAGATCTGTTTTAAGGTAATGTGTTAGTTACCATTATTATTATTGCTAGAAAGTGTTTCTTTAGAAATGAAGATTCTAGGCAACTGACCTTTTGCATTAGTATACACTTGAAAAACAAATTTTATTGGATGACTCAGCATTGCCACTATGATAATCAGCTGAATATTATGCTCTTAGCTGATTAACTAAAAAACAAATTCACAGTCCCTCTCTAGCTCACTCGCTCTCCTCCCCGCCCTCCACCACACAGACATGCACACACACAATTTTAAATGATTTTCTTTTATTTCTTTTATTCTGAAAAGATGTTATTGTGGACAAATTTTACATCTTTTGAATAACATTCTATTCACTAAAAGAATTTAAATTATTTTATTCTTGTTTAAAACATTTTTTTCACAATGTATGTTTACCAAATCCTTTAAAAAGAAATATTTTTAAAAACCCTGATATCTTTGCACTAGAGATTGTTCCCTGGGTGCACAGCAAAATCCACGATAACACATGTGCATATGGAGCTACCCTGAGGTGACCTAGGCCCTGGGCCTGAATGGATTGTGGTGAACACAGATGCTACATTTTTAATAACCTTTGATATATCATCAGTGCTTAGACCCACTATCTTAACTCACTAAACACACCATGTTTAATTTTAATATTACTTGGGTCAATCTGAATCCACTTGGTTTCTGGATTTTCTGTTCAAATACATTTCCATAATGCAGCTTTTGTATCTAGCCTTTTTAAACAGTGAAGTATCATTTCATAATGGTATTTCATATCTGTAAAATATGAGATCACTTACAGGATGGAAGCTCTTGACTGGAAAGATAGGTGCCTCAACGATTTCAACCCCAGTTGAGCTGTGGCCACACCTTTTGCCCGATTCCGTCCTTACCTTTTTCTTCACAGTGTTCTGCAATCAGTGGGCCCCTTTGTGACAAGCTCCAGCTAAAGCACATATTTGCAGCCAGTTCCCATTTTCTTTAGGGATCATGTGCTTCTCTAAATTATGTGCCTAGATATGTGGATTACATTGCTTACTATGGTATTTTAATTAGATTTTCTAGTATCACATGTCGGGGGAAAATGGCCACTACTGAGAACATCACATTGAATGTTTATGTTACATTTCTTGTTCACTGCTATTAGTTTGGAATTCTGTTTTATCATTTTATTATATGCTTTCTCACATGAAAATCATATTACATTAATTTTATTTATAAGATGATATACCCTTGCTCATCACTGTTGTAATAACCACCAAAGTAATGTGCATGTTATTTGATTGCTTTTAGGTAATGGTTTACCTTGAGGGAAACTGTTTTCCAACCATCAGTCAGCAGTTGCTCTTGCCAATTAGTCTTTCTTTTTAAGAGTAGACTCTGGGTTGTGTGGTAAGAAATGGCACAATTCAGATAACAAAGAACACATAAAACAATCCACTTAAGAGAGTGGCAGCCAGTCTTCTATGTGAATTAATCTATGAGCATTTATTATAGCAGGTTCTTTGTCATTTTGGCAGTTGACAGAGCAAAGTGAAGCACACCATCAATTAAGTGACTAAAAGAAGGCTGTACATTATTTTTATTAGAAACATGCAATTGCTTACACACAGGAAATCTCAAATGCCACCATTACCTTGCTTTTGTGATCTCACACGGAGTATGATCTGACCTATATTTGGTCTTTGGA
This sequence comes from Geosciurus inauris, assembly GCA_004024805.1. Classification (NCBI taxonomy): domain Eukaryota; kingdom Metazoa; phylum Chordata; class Mammalia; order Rodentia; family Sciuridae; genus Geosciurus; species Geosciurus inauris. The sequence goes on along the minus strand of PVHX01000569.1, from coordinate 246,142 downwards.
AGCATTGAGTCCATTACTGGAAAGTAAAGAATAGACCTTAATGCAGCAAGAACTGTGTTCCACAATTAACAATAGTACATTGATTTTGATGGCTTTCTTGTATCTATAGCTGCCCCCACCATTCCCTTGTAGGATGAACAAATATTTATAGATGTCACTGGATCACTAGTTTTTAACAGAGCTTCTTCTACAATCTAGCTTAAAAAGGAAGAAATGATGGAAGGCAGGCAGGAAAGCAGGTGGGAAGGAAAGAAGGCAGGAAGGTGAGAAGGAAGGAAGACAGGAAGGCCGTTTGGCCCACAAACAGGCCCCTCCCTCACACCACATATGTTCTCTTACTACCTCTTTATCTTATTTAGCTATCACTCTGAATATTTATGAATGATAATAAATTAGCAACTGTTAATTTGGAATTTTATGGAAAATGTTTCTTCTTTTATGGTATAATGAATTTATGTTCAGCAGTTGCATGATTTCTGGGGCTAGCCTTTTCATACTTCAATTGGAATAAGTCAATATTGGGTATTCTTATCATTTTGAAATCTCAAGCCCACTGGGCAATTTGTTGCTACTTTGAGTTCTGTGATTCCTTTACACTGGGCCATAACAGGTTTGCCTCAAAATTTTAGAAAAGTTTTCTGTCTTCATTCTTTATCATTCATACCTTCAACAGTCTTCAACCTCTGTGGCCTTACTCCCAAACATAATCTTTATTAATATCCTCTTATACTGAACTTATTATTGTCATAAATCTCTCTAGATTTAGGATGTGTTATCTCCCTAACTTGGTGTTTTTCAAACTATGAACCACAGATCACATTCTTCAGAGTGACCTGAAGTGCTTATCAAAAGTTTAGCTCCAGCCGGGCGCGGTGGCTCAAGTCTGTAATCCCAGCACTTAGGGAGGCTGAGAGAGGAGAATCGCGAGTTCAAAGCCAGCCTCAGCAATGGCGCTAAGCAACTCAGTGAGACCCTGTCTTTACATAAAACACAAAATAGGGCTGGGGATGTGGCTCAGTGGTCGAGTGCCCCTGAGTTCAATCCCCAGTACCAAAAAAAAAAAAAAAAAAGTTTAGCTCCTGAGATTTACCCCAGAAGCACTGAATAAAACTCTCTGGGATCATATGATCCAGCAGTTACACTGCTGGGTATATATTCAAAAAATTGAAAACAGAAACTTAAAGAAATATTACACACTTATGTTAATAACAGCACTATCCACAATAGTCAATGGGTAGAAGCAAATAAATGTCCATCAATAGATCAACAGAGTAAACAACATGTGGTATATATACACAGTAGAATATTTTCAGCCTTAAAAAGAAAGGAAATTTTATCACATAGTACAACAAGGATGAGCCCCCAGAACATTTATACTAAACAAAATAGGCTAATCTCAAGCAAATACTATATGATCCCATTCACATGACATATCTGAAATAGTCAAGTTCATAGAAACAGGAAGTAGAAAGGTAGTTGCCAAAGACTGAGGGGAGGGGAAATTAGTATTTAGTGAGTATAGGGTCTAAGTGTTGCAAGAAAAAAATAAGTTCTGGAGATCTACTTTACCACATTGTAAATATGCTTAACTCTCCTGAACTATACACTTAAAAAGTATACATGTGTCTTATATATAATTTAATGTTATATGTTTAAATTTAATGTTATGTGGCTTTTATTATAATAGAAAACCAAAATGACTCTCTGGGTTGAGGTTCAGGAATTTTCATTTAAATGAGTTTTCTGTCTATACCAACATTTAGCAGCACTACCCTAGCTAGCTGCAACTTCCTTTAGGGAAGCAAATTTTGAGACTCTCACAGTATGGCAGAAGTTGTAAACAGGTGGTATCTTTGTCAGGTTAGGCTGCTCTTAAGAAGTAGCATAGACTGGGCGGCTTATAAACAACCAGTTCCAGTTGCTGGAAGTCTAAGATAAGGGTGCCAGAACTGTGGGATCAGGTTCTAGTGAAGGCCCTTTATGAGGTTACAAACTGCCAACTTCTTATTGTGTCCTCGCATGGCAATAAGAAGGATATAGCTAGCCCTCCGACTTCTTCTTATAAGGTCACTAACCTCATTTATGAAGATCATTACCCTCATGATCCAATTACCTCCAAACACCATATCTCCAATTACCATCACGTTGGATTAGGGTTTAACCATATGAATTTTGAGGCTACACATTTAATCCATTGCAAGTGATCCACAGATGTCTTAGCAAGATGTTTAAACCTATTATTTTGGGGGAGGGGGCATTGACATTTGTTATTTATCTTTAAAATTTATTATCAGGAAATTTCTCTAAAAACAATCATTGTCCGACTTCTATAAAATAATCAAAAGAGCAGATAACATGCTGTTTTTGTTATTATATAGTAGCCTTACCTGTCAGACGGAACACACCTCTTGCCCTGGTTCCCTCTCCATCACATGCACAGTACAGGTCAGGCATTTAACTCAACCTAGTGCCAAAAGGCTTGGCATGACACACAACACACACACAACGTCTGAAAAACAGCTTCCTGTCCTGCTGGCAATGATATTCTCGCCCCTTGTTCTACACGTCCTTGGTCTTTAGGTGATGGAATGTTAGTTGGGCACTTTACTTATTTGAATTGTATAGTGATTTTTTTTCTTATCATATTGCAAGATAAGAAAGAGACACACTTGTCAACTCATATAGTCAATTGTGCATTTCCAAACTCCACATACATTTTGCATGTTAACTCACAGTGTACCCCTGGATTTACCCAGGGTAAGGGGATATCTTGGTTATGTTATTATATTAATTTTCTACCAATGTTCTGAGTTTTTCAACATTTCTTCATCTCTTCTTTCTTAAGAACAGCCTTTACAATGTTCAATCATTAGTATGATCATAGGTTTAATCGTTTTTCTAACATTAGCTTTTATTAAAATCAAGTTTGAATGTCCTTGATAATATAGTCTCCACCTAATCAGTAATCAGTGCTTCCCCAAACTCTTATTAATCAAGCACCTCTAGTATCTCCCAAGCACAAATTTATACAGGAGATAATAAAAACTAGTTTTTAAGTATTATGTGGAGCCAGCTGTGACAAAAGTAATTTTTTAACTGTTGTGGAAAATTTGCAACACACAAAAGGAAAGAAAAATATAATGAACTGATGACTGATTTTGTTTTATATAAGCCCCCACTTATTTCTCCATCCCAAGATGATTTTATTCAAATCCAAATGTCCTATCAATACATACATAAAAAATGAGTCTTTTAAAAGTATGACAATAACAGTAATTATTAAATTAAATTTTATTTATTTTCAGGGCATTGAACCCAGGACCTCACTCATGTTAGGCAAATGCTATACTACTAAGATACATCCCCAGCCCCACTAATTTAAAAAATAATAATAATAAGTGCTTAATATCATCAGATATCTTACTGTCTTTCCTGTTTACCCTCTTCTGCCACAGTTTTATTGTTAGTGTGGTCTTCAATCTCCTAGGTCTCTTTTAACTTAGAGATTCCACTTGCCACTCTCCTCATTTCTCAAAAATTCTTTATTGAAGAAGCCTATAGTTCCCACAGAGCACATGAAGTGCCCAACCTTGGTCTCAATGTGCTATTTACCACCGAAAGGAACTGGAACTTCTTGCAGTAGTGGCTCCGATTCCAAGTCTGGATCATAAAGAGTATAGAATGCCTCAGGAGCATCCTGTTATATGAGAAGCAAAAGAAACCATTAAAAGCCACTGAGTTTGTATTAACAGAACTCAGGAGGCAACTTGAGGAAGCTTAAACTGATCAGAGATGAAACAAGGAGGATCACTAAGCAAAAGAAGAGTAATGAATTGAACCACATCAAAAAGTTTAGATCCATGAGTTTATTGAAATAACCATAATTCGAGAGGAGTCCTGATTATTGGTGGATATTGGGGAGTCAGTGAATTATTGTGAAAACTGGTTAATAGATGGGAAAATAAATAAATGTCTCTCCTACATGAACTGCACTTCATTAAACAAGCAGGTGATCAATTTTTGTTTAAAGAAGGTAGGATAGAATTAGAATATCATTTTGCAACCTCTAATGAAATATATAGGAAGTGATTATCAGAAGTAGCTAAGATTATGAGAGACAACCAGTATTTGAGGGGATTACATCACCCCCTGATGTGTTCTTGGAAAACATATCAAAAATATTACTGCCTTAGTTACATAGGAAGAGAAAAAGAGCTGGGTTTTTTTTCATATTTTTGTTTTACTCTGATGTGGGAGAAAGAGGTTAAGTATGAAGGTTATAGAAAAAGGTAAATTGGAATTTTGCTGGCAAGGCAAGGACTCTCAAGAACAACAAACAATTTAAAATACCACTTGTTAAAATACATAGCAAAAGGAAAATGCGGTTGCAGGAAACATGTAAGGCAGGACCAAATGGACCCCTTTACTAGTAACTTAATGTTTCTCAGATGACACAAAATTTTAAATTTAATCATCATTTATGCATGTAAAATGGCTGCAGGCAATTTTTAAGCCATTAACTGTCTCAAGTAGTAATGTTTCTGAAACTCAGCCTCATTTTTTCATGTATGAAATGAATATAGTAACAATATCTGCCACGAGGCACTGCACAAGGATTAAATGAGGTAATGCATTAGAGCATATCTAACCACTCAGAAAATGTTACCTGCAATAAAATATATTAATATTGCATTATCATTATGCTGCAATTCTCATAGTTAATCTGAAATTTCAAAAAATAGAACTATAAGGGAGCATAATTCAGGCCTTGGATTCTAGTCTAATGAGCAAGCAGAAAGAAGCTTATAGAACAGAGTTTGTTGAAAAAGGTATTAACAATTTCACATCAGCCTATTCATTAGTGCCTATGCTTTTTTTTTTTTTCCTTTTTAGTCTTCAGGCCTAAAAAGTGCTTATTAAATCTCTAATATTTATGCTATTATTTTATTAATTGTACATTTTTTCATAGAAACTCATCATTCAAATAATTAAATTGTGGGTATCTTTTCATGTATTAGCTGCTCTTCTCAGGGTATGGGTTCTCTGTGAGCTTCCCCTTCCCAGGGAAACACCACATCAACCATCAACTGCAGACATGGTTTACAAGAACGAGCAGACTGAGTTCAGAATGCAGAAATGTCGCAACTGTGAGTCTGTTTAATAATTTTTTTGGTACCAGGGATTGAACTCAGGGGCACTCGACCACTGAGCCACAACCCCAGCCCTATTTTGTGTTTTATGTAGAGACAGGGTCTCACTGAGTTGCTTAGCACCTCACCGTTGCTGAGGCTGGCTTTGAACTCACGATTCTGCTGTCTCAGCCTCCCAGAGTGTCTGTTTAATAATTTTAAAACAGCCTAACCCTTCTGCTTATTAGGAAAATGTCCAGATTCAACACAAACAATTGTCAGTGAAAAACAAATTTTCTTCTTCACCCCCTGAACTGTAGGTTAGACTAACACTACCCAGGTTTAGCTTCTTTTCTACTCACACTTTGGGAACATAAACATGGAAAGTCATCATCATGGTAGTCAATGTCATTTGGTACATCTATTACATCTGATAATAAAAATTATATGAAAATAAATTTAAATGGATACATATTAAGTCTAAAATGTAGTAAAGATGGAAAAATTAGTTTTATGTTGTGAAGGTGAGGTAGCAGTATATCAATTTTCTTTAAAAAAAAAACTACTCTAGTAAAATAACTTTCAGTATTGATTTAAAAGCCTAAGTACTTTTTTTTTAATTTAAGAATGTTGTATAAAATGTTTGACTCTATGTTAGTCAGCTTTCCATCACTCTAACAAAATACCTAAGATAAGTTATAAAGAGAAGTTTTTATTCTGCTCAGATTTCAGAGGTTCCAGGCCATGATCAATTGGCTCTGTTGTTTTGGGGGCTGTGGCAAGGCAGTACATTATGGAGCAGCACATGACAGAGCAAAGCCACTTACCTCATGGCCAGGGAGCCAAAGAAGAAGAGGAAGGGGCATGGTCCTGCAGTCCCCTTAAGGGGACACCCCCAATTATAAGACCTCTCACTACCTTTACCTCGCAAATATTTCACCACCTCCCAATAGCACCTCACTAGGGACCAAGTTTTTAATACATGATACTTTGAGGGACATTCAAGATCCAAACTATAGTATTCTATTAATGATTCATGTGACTTTGCTTTGAACTGTATCTTCCTGAAATAGGCTATAAAATTCAAAGGCAATTAAACTGTAGCTTCCAAGCCATTTTAGCTGCAGTAGTATCTCTTGTACAAAGTTGTCCAAACTGATTAATGGAAATGAAGCTAGATCTCCCCACCAAAGACAAGGTACAGAAGCCAAGAGGCCACCTCTCATAGGGGAATAACAAAGTTCCAGCGTATCCAGGCAGAAAGTCACTGGTCCTACTCTTCTCCTTCAGGTTTTCAAGGCTTAAGGAAATAGCACACTGGAGAGGTCAGAGAAATAACAGACCTTCCTCCAGGATAATGAGCTAGAGAAGAAACCAAAGACCTCAATGAAGCAGGTCAATAAAGTATTTGAAAAGTAGCTGGAGGAACATTTGATGATAAAGAGGACTACAATGTCAAAACAGGAGACATCTAGACTGCAGATCGGTTTTCAGAGAAAGTGAAAAAACTTTGATTATATAATTTTTTAACTTAAAAAGTTAAATCATGTGCAGGTTCCACATCCGTGCATTCAACTATGGATCAAAAATACTTGAAAAAAATTGCATCTGCACTAAGCATGCAGACATTTTTTCTTGTCCTTAGTCCCTAAACAGCATAATGTAACACTTGTGTACCTAGCTATTGTTAGTAATATGGAGATGGTTTAATGTATACAAGAAGATATGTATAGTTAATATGTGAATACTACACAATTTTATATAAGGGACTTGAGCATCCACAGATTTTGATATCCATCCATGTGTATGGTTCTAAAACAAATCCTGTTAAGAAACCAAGGGAAGCCGGGCGTGGTGGCGCACACCTATAATCCCAGCACTTTGGAAGGCTGAGACAGGAGAATCAGCAACTCAGCAAGACCCTGTCTCTACATAAAAACAAAAAACATAGGGCTGAGGCTGTGGCTTAGTGGTTGAGTACCCCTGAGTTCAATCCCTGGTACCAAAAAAAAAAGAAAAAAGAAACCAAGAGAAAATGACTTTATTACATATTTATGAAAATTATATGAAATCACATTACAACTGTTTATTTCTTTGAATGTAATGTGCAATTTTATCCCTCTCTTCCCTTTTACTCTCTAATAATATATATACTCCTCTGTAATAATTTGGTCTGGCCATTTAATTGAAAACTGTTTTTGAAGACAAAGATCATTGAAAAGAAAGGGGATTTATCTTTTTATGTTATCCATACTCCTAGGGACACTAGTATTTAGAGCCTGAGTTTATAATCAGGATGCCACCACTCAAATTTCCTAAATACCAGCAAAATAAGTATGAGAAAATAAAAACATGTTGAGTTTTTGAACTTTAGCCTACTCAGAATCTATGTAGATAACAATTTGGGGAAGCCAAAGAATGTGTCACCCAAAATGACAAGTGATTTTCATCTTTAGACTTTAGTGTTGTGGACTGACAAATTGACAGAGTTCTCCAGTATAGGGAGGTGGAGCACTCATCCTCCACAGGGTTCTTCAGAATAGATCAAAAGGTGTCTCAGAAGTTGTCCAACAACGCTGTTCCTTCTGTTCTGATGGGTGCAGCTTAATATCATTTGATTTATTGTTCGTATGACTTAATTATATCAATATATTCATTTCTCCCAGGTGTCATTCTCTATATCCTACTGGTGGGGTATCCCCCCTTCTGGGATGAAGACCAACACAGACTCTACCAGCAGATCAAGGCTGGAGCTTATGATGTATGTAATAAGTATTCATATCACTTTAGATGAGGGTTTGTTTTGGTTTATTGATTCAGAGTCATATTTTTCATTGTTCTGTTAACCATAATTTTCAACAGTTTCCCTTATTTTCCTCTCCCTTCGGAAAGGGAAGATAAAGAATGAGAACTATAGCAAATGTATACATTTTGTATTTCCTTTTAGCTCACTATCTCCTAAAAGGTAGAGAAGTTTGAAGTCTCTGAAGAAAGACTTTATCTGTCAAAATTTTCAGATCTTAGTGCATTTAATACATAAGAATTAAAAAATTTCTGCTTCAGAGATGATTACTGTGTTTTTAGTTGAATTTTAACCCCAAATGTTTATCACATGATTTTAAATTGTGTATCAGCAATACTTTGCAGTGATCCATGTACCAAATAGAACATCATTCTACTATGTCATTTTTTGGTCTGGTTTACCTAATGAGCTTGTGTGTAAATTTTTATTTGAACCATGGGTTTCACAATTGAAAAAACATTGGATAATCACAATATCACAATTCTAATACATTTTGTCTATGATTAGAATGGTTGAAAGTATACATATTCATGAATTAGGTTTAGTATCTAAAGAGGAAGATTTTGTTTATCTACTTTCTCTCCATAACTTAGCTTTGAATTCCCTGATATAATTTTATCTCTTGACAAATGTAGTCATGTGTCGCTTAACGATGGAGATAGTGCCTGAGAAATGCATTGTTAAGTGATTTCTTCATTGTACAAACATCAGAGTATATTTGCACATACCAAGATAGTGTAGGTCAGTCACTTGGTGTGGCCTCTTGATGCAACAGATGTGGTAAACATGTAAGGTGTGATGCCATTGCTGGGGTAACATGGTGTGCTATTTTACACTCAACTATTTTTTCAGAAACAAAAGAAGTAAACTCTAGAACAACAATAAATACATGGCAAAGTAAATACATAAGCATATCCAGTAATGCAGTTGTTTATTATCAAGCATTATGGACTGTACACAATTGTATTATTATATTTATGTGACTGGCAGCAGAGTAAATATATTTACACTGGTGTCACCACAAACCCATGAGCAAAGCATTGTTCCATGACATTATGAGAGGTGTGACATCATTAAACAATGGGAAATTTTAGCTCCATTATAACGTATGGTACCACTGTCACATATTTGGTCCATCACTAACCAACACATCATTATGCAGCACATGACTACATTTTTATAAGTACAGTTTACCACTTTGTCAGATTTCACTTAATACAACTTTTTGAAAATCCAGCTACAGGGTTTGAGGATACTTTCCATGTGTTACTAAGTCAGGTAACTGAGGGTATTGGGTCCATATTCTATGCACAAGGTAAAAGTTCAGTGTGGAAGTGAAAGAAGTAGATACGAAAATTTTCATTATAATGTATTTCATTTAATATATTTATATTAAATTTCATTATATTTCACTATATTCTCAACCACTTGGATGTATTTATATTAAAATGTTCTGTTTACATGGATGTGTATATCAGCTATAAACAATTTAAAATGTATTTTCTTTTAATTTTGAAGACTTCCTTTCTAACTGGACTAGTAATTAGACCAAATCATTGTTGCACACTACAACTAGCACACTCACTATCTTTACAGACTAGAACTAGGCCCCTGTGGTCACACACAGCCCTGCAGATGCACTGCTTGGTAAGCATCAAGGATTGCCTTTGTGGAAACTAGAAAAAATGAGGAAAGAACCCACTTTGCTGTAGGCAGAACCAGCCCCTCTTTGCTGTCAGGAGACCTGCACAGCACTGAGACACAGCTATGATTGTTTTCCCAACAGTTCCTGACAGTTAGCAAGTTTTTATGGCTGCTTAAGATAAACTTCTGAAATTTAAAAATAACATTGTTAAACTGGCAAAAATTATAGGTCTTAATGAGTCAGTAGTATTTCTTTTCATCTTTCATTTGGCCATTGGATCATAAGCTACTAATTCTATAACCACTGAAAGTGTAAATTCCAAGACACCGTGACAAGGGCTTTTTGCAATTGTCTATAAAAGCTAAACATCTATAAATATAGATTGTCTATAAAAGCTAACATGCCTGTAATCCCAATGACTAAGGAGGCTGAGGCAGAATGATCACAAGTTCAAGGCAGGTTTTGGCAACTTAGCAAGACCCTTAGCAACTTAGGAAGAAGTTGTCTCAAAGTTAAAAAATAAATTAATTAATTAAAAGGGCTGTGGATGTAGCTCATGGTAAATTTGATTGAGCCCCTGGGTTCAATCCATAATACCAAAAAAAAAAACCTTTAAAAATTCATGAACTATAAAAATTTATCAACAAATGTGCTGAAAATTTCTTTTAACCCATGAAGAATATTGTATCTACTTATTAAGCTAATTATATAAAGGTAAGATTAAATTATAGTCAGTAAAAATTTAGTGTAAAGAAAGTTTGGATCCACAGCTTGTTATAAAGTTATTAATATAATGATGGAATACTAATGGAAGTTATAAGAGTTGGTTACTTTCGTGCACTTTGGTGAAATGTGTAATTAGGTATTAACCTTCTTAAGATGTCGACGTGAAATCCTGATGATGCTTTTGTAGTTCCAGATTTCTTTTCACTACAGCACTTCAAGCAGCCATGATTATTAGGTCGGTGTTGGCCCAGGAATTGAAGCTGTTTTATTATCTTTGCTATTACTGTTTATTAAGCTGTGGTATGTAGGGTGACATGATGACATCAGCACATGTGACACCTCACATCTTTTACTTACTTTTGCAAATAATTATGAGAAAGATTGCATAAGATTTAATTTTCAGATCAAAACAAAGATATTTTGAGAGGAACAGAAAATTCTTAGGTTGTTTTACTAAATTTTACAATGTATTCATTATGAGTAATATGCAATTTTGTACATGTGTTTGTCACTTATCTATTATATATATGTAGATTTATACATGGAATATTTTTAGATCAATTTATTTATTTTGAATATAATTTAACTTATATAAAAAGTATATTTATAAAGAAATTTACTAACGGAAATTATTAATGTATTTGTCTCTTCCCCATTTGACTGAATGTGTCTGTTTTTTGAAACTCTTGATAAATTTATGTCTTTGAAGTTTCCATCACCAGAATGGGACACAGTGACTCCTGAAGCCAAAGACCTCATCAACAAAATGCTTACCATCAACCCTGCCAAACGAATCACAGCCTCAGAGGCACTGAAGCATCCATGGATCTGTGTAAGTAACAATTCTCCAAAAACCTTAGGAGCTAGCATGAAAACATAAAACTCTCCTTTAATATGTTTTTCATGAATTTAAAATAATTTTGCAGAAAAAAATGAAAGTCAGAATGAATGGACTTAAAATGAATTTTATAATTATAACAAAGTCTGATTTACATAGATTGCCAAGTAAATATTGTCTATAGTTACACAAGGAACAGACCATTCACCATAATGATTATCAACAAGACTGATGAATACAGGTTGAGAAGATAACATCAAGAGTTAATGCATCCCAGAAGAAGAAAATAGAGTTTAATTATTTATCATTAAGCAGCGTTAGAAACAAAGTCTGAGATCTGAAAACTATGAGTGGAGTTTTAGTAACATTAAAATATGGTGATAATGGTCTGAATGCACTTTAGAAGTACTAAGAAAAACTTAAAAAAGAAGTACTAAGAAAAAACAGTGAGAAACTTGGGAGACTCTAAAAACTTAAGTAAATTTCTAGAATGAGTGTCAAATGTTAAGGCAATAAATATGGCACCAAGTAAAGGAAAAGCAGTCCAATAGAAATGTGACTAAAGACTTACTGAAATTAAGATAATGTGGGAAATTAGTGATATTCATTTATAGAAAGTATGGACTTTCTATACATAAATGTTTCAGCTTAGGCTAATAGTCTTAACAAAATCATTCTCTTATTTTTAGGTAACATTGGCAATTGAATACTTACAAATTAGTCATGAGTGAAAGCACTATTAATAAAGATTTAATGAAGTTGAGGATACCATTATGCTTAGTATGTTTTACATATCTTCAGTGAAGTCATTTTTTCTCCTCTTTCAGCAACGTTCCACTGTGGCTTCCATGATGCACAGACAGGAGACTGTGGACTGCTTGAAGAAATTCAATGCTAGACGAAAACTAAAGGTAAGAAATTTCATGTTTTTGTGAGTATTTGGCAGAGTGGGAAGTGAACTATTGTAGGGGGAAAATAACTTTTAGCTAAAGCTTTTACATGTGTTGATCTCAATACTTACATCGTTATTTTTCTGGGTTATGGGAAACTGGAATATGCACCAGAATCAGGCACAAAGAGAAACTGGGATTAATGTGGTGCCATGTGCAGTAGCTTCTTCCTTTAATGGAAAAGAGCAGTGGGATTTCATAATCAATCTGGTACACACATTACGGTGATCCCAGCATTACAAAAGGCACAGGCCTAGGACTCTTCTGGAAACCAAAAAATAAAAATAAAAAATTCCCCTAATTAAAAATGAGAATAGGAGAAGATCTGTTATCCAAGACTGTTTTTTTATTAGATAAAAGATTTGCAGCTTTGATTTTTTTTTCTTATTTCTCTGACAGGGTGCCATCTTGACAACTATGCTGGCTACAAGAAATTTTTCAGGTACATGCATTCCGAACTCTTCTCCCTGTTGTCTGCTGTCCTCTGGAGTGGTCTTTTTTTTTTTTTTTTTTTTTAATTCAAAAAATCTAATAATCAGGAAAGTTCTCTTGTTTGGGTATGGCAAATGTGTGGCATAGATTACTTCCACACCTGTGACTGCCATTGGTACTACTCCAAGGTGTTGTCTGCCATAGAGACTCATGGGACTGCAGCTCTCACAGGAGAACCCAGGCAATTCTGGTCAATAGTCAGTGCTGGTATAGGACTGGACACCCGACTGTCAAACACTGGGGTGCTCACAAATATTAGATATATGTACTCCCTCATTTTGCAGTTTTCCATATCAACCATAGAATTTGTTAATTGATATTTCATAAAATAATAACTGTGAATAAGTTTTTTGTCTTATTCTTAAGGAAAATTCCATTAAGCAAGATTTTTAAAAGAAGACCATTATTTTGGAACTCATTTCTCTTAGACCTAAGTTCTTTCCAAAGTACAGTAGTATATTGGCATATGATAAAACTAACTACTACTGCCAAAGGTGTCTAACTACAGAACTTACAGAGAACCAGTCACACAGGGATATCACAGGATAATATATACTCCTCAAATGATAAAAATAAGTTTGTTAAGCACAGTCTAAAGCCAAAGAGATGAATTATTATAAAATGACTCTCCAAAAGAGAGAGAAAAGTATAATTATTTTTAGAAATTTCAGTTTCCCTCTTTGATAGATGGTCCAAAAGCTCCAGTTTCCAAAATTCATATGTTGATATACTAATCAGTCTTATATATGGGGAGGTACAGAAGCAGCAATCAAAGTGCACTTTATAAACTTACAATTTGGACATTTAGACTTAGAACAATTATCAAAACTTAGTGCCAAAACATTACCACCTTAGTTTGCATGATAATGATCTGCACCATCAATTTATCTAGGTGTTTCTTCAGTTTTTTATTTTGCCTAGCCTGGATGTGACAGTGACATCAGATGATAATCCACTGTATTATTATCAACTATTCTTCAACAATTTCTAGTTATTGCTCAAAACTATATTAATTAAATGGTGCCTTTTGCCTGCTTGCCATTTGGCTAGAGACAGTATGATACACAGGCTGTTAAACAACAACAATAGTAATAGTCCAGTCAGCAGTGCTGTGAACTGAGGAACTGTGTTGGTCATTTGTATGTATGTTGTCCAGTTTGGTGTAATAAAATTTTCGTTGCTACTTTTGTCAAGTTACTTGTTTTATACACACTTGATTAATATGGTTGATGTTTATATGGGTGAGTTCAATACCATCCCGTTAAGTATTAAGTAGTATACACTATATTGAAATAAATTCATATTTTACTGTGGCCCAATAATTCATGAATCACTGAAAGGTAGGATGCCTTATATATATTGTTAATAGCAAAATAACTTTAAAAATATCTCCAGATTTTAAATTGTGTATTTTGTGAAAATGTTAAATATACTCAGGCATAAATTGGGCCTTTATTCATTAATGTTTGTACCCATTTATAGAAACTTCTTGTTTACCTCATATTTTCCTTTTCATCATCCTGGAAACTAAAAATTCATGACTAATATATAGATTTTATATCATGTCTGAATGTCTTAGCATGAAAAGCAAATCTTTTTTATCCATCACTTCAAAATCAACTGCATAACATTAGACTCAGTTACATCTTGTACTTGTTAACTGCATTTTAGTTTTGAGTATGTTACTCATTCTATTTCATTGCCAAACATGCTCTTTAAATAATCTGTCCATGAGTATATGGTTATAAAGTTGTTTTTATTTTTTCTTTTCTCCCTGTATGTGGAATGTATTTCTTGTGAGGTAAGGTGAATAGTAACCAAAAGGAACTTCTCTGCATCTCCCAGGCCAAATTGCTGCTTACCCTGGATCATTGTCTTCTTTTTGCTTGCTATTGCAATTCCAGTTACTCTGAGTTTGCTTTCTAACCTATTAACTGCCACAGGATTTACTTAATATTGCTTTTTGGCTCCAGGCAAACAGTATTATTGCTAAGGCAACAATTTCTTTACAACTTCAAGTGATAATAAATTAATAGCTTTTGTTGCTAAAGACTAAATAAAATTAACATTTTTCTATCTTTTAAATATATTTAAAATTATAACAAAGTCATCATCAACATAATGTCCCAAATAAAAGAAATATCAGGATATGCTATATTCATGCAGTTTATTATAGCTAAGTACTTCCACTTCAGATGCCAAATTCTATTTTGATATACTTAAATATTTATATATAATTAACATTAAATTGAAGTGCTTACTTTGTTCTGCATATTCACGAATGTTCTACACTGGTGTACTAATTGTCATTGACAGTTATGGTATCTGTTCACTCTGTGTGTAACCATCCAGAAATATATTTTTGAAAGGATGACTCTTCTACCTTTTAATGTACTCAAGAAGTTCTGTAACAAAAAGAATGACAAAGACTCCCCCCAGGAAAAATGAAAAATGAATTTTATAGAAGACATTGTGGTTTAGGATTTTTCTTATTTAGTTAAATATTTTTATTTTGTTTTATACCTTATCTCAAATTACACGGCTTTAAATTTTCAATTTTAGGGGCTTTTGTTTAGAAATTCTTTGTATTCTAATTCAGAAGTATAGAAGAATACACAATGTCATTTTTTAAAGATCACATGCTAAGCTTTTAAAAAATTTGCTCTAGGTCAATAATATACCATTTTGTTACAAATGAATTTACTGATATTTTTTAAAAGCTAAAATTGTCTGATTTCAAAAAATATAAAGAAGATGTTATTTAGCCAGAGCAAATTTTTATGAATGAGTTTTCAACCTCTAAAAGGAGGAGCTTCAATGGCAGAACTGACATGGCCACCATATTTGTGGTGTGAATGAACACGTAATATAATATGTCAGCTGATGTCTCAAGACTGAAACCAACTTTCTGGATTACGAAAGGATAGTCCAGTTAAAGTTCCAGTATCCTTTTCGCAACCAACAATAAAGTCCAATAACAGAACTGGCAAAGTTTCAATTTTTTTCAATGAACTACATAAGAATTTAGTTCCAAATTTATTGTGGCAAAACCAGAAAAGTGATACTGTATTTCAATGTCCTGTAAGCTCGCGCTCATCAGTGTGACCTTGGTAACTTGGCATATGTTGGCCATAACTCAGCAAAGGTGGTAGAAGGAAATAATAACCTGCCTGTCTCATTGCCTAGCTGAGGGTTTGGTATGGACAACTCATTAAACTAATTTTGCTCTCACTTTACAGCAGCCAAGAGTTTGTTGAAGAAACCAGATGGAGTAAAGGTAAGTTAAATGAGTTATCTTAAATCATTTCTGACTTTCAGATGCCGAATAATTTTAAATATAAGTCCCAAATCATTGCAGTTTTTATACTTTAGCATTTCTTGACAAAAAGATGCAAGTTGAAATATAAAAAAAATTAATAGAGATGACTAAGATATGTCCTATCTTGTCTATTTGTTTATATATTAAATAATCACCAAAAAAAAGTATTCTTCCAGTTGCCATAGAAACTGAATGTCTAAATCCTCTCTGCTTTACCACAGACCCAAAATACCATGATGAGCTGAAAATCTGTGGAAACTAAATACTTTTCCAAATAATTATGATGCGTGCTAAAGATTGTTGAAATGTACAACCTAAAATAAACAGTAGGTCTGGAAAATGGAATGTCAAATGACCACATTTCTCTGCTTAGCCGGTTTTTCTAAGGTCTTAATTATTCCTCTGTTTTTATCATAAGGTTTAGAGACATATTCAAGGTTGATATATTGAACAGATATTAGAAAAATCTTTCAAGGAAGATAACAGCAGAATATTTTGACTTTCTTGGATTTCTAACCAGAATGATGCAACTTATTTTCTTCCAATGGTATTTTGTTTAAGGGAGCTTACTTTTGACAGAATGTAATTTTATATTTGCATAATAATATTTGTTATATTCCCAGAGTATGATATAAACATTTCATTTTTTAATCTTTCTCTCTCTCTTTCAATGGCAGATTCATACATTCCTCATCAATACTTCAGTATTCTTGGAAATTAATAAATATTCTCACATTTGAACTTGACTCAAAGTCAGGTGGTCAGTTCATATTGAAAATAGAACATAGAAAATCATTTGTCACTTATGTTCATACCTAGTCATTTCTTCACCACCTGTCTGTGTGCAGTTTGGGAATTTCCAGAGTCATGGTGGCCATGCACTTGTGATTCCCATTAGGATGGCATTTCCGATCGTCAGTTGCTTTCCTCAACTTGTAATTGTATCTTCCTTTTGGTTATTTTATTCAGTCTAGATTTTGGCAATGAATATTGATTTCTGCCTTTTTCCTAATGTTACACTGGTAGAAATGTGGTATTTTAAATTTTTCAAATGTCTTCTTATGAATTTTTCTGTAGCATTCAGTGATGGAGAATTCACAGTTTCTATTAAGATGTTTATTTCCACTATTATCCTTCTATAGAAAGAAACATTTTCAGAACTTTTTTTTTCTTCTAGCCAACTTATAGCTCCTCTTTGAAGACTAAATTATTCTGTACTACATGCTTTGACACTTTAAATTCAACCGGTCATATTTTTTTCTTTTCCTTTCTCTTTGACTGGTCAATTCAGAAAAGGAAGTCGAGTTCGAGTGTTCAGATGATGGTGAGGATCTCTATCTGCCAGATTTCTCCTGTGAAAATTCACACTTAGGAATAAAATAGTCTTATTTATCTAAGTTAGTGTAAGTGGAGGAAGTATAGAATCATTACGGGTATTAACCAACTGTCAAAACATGATATCCACTTTCACATTATGTTGTTTTTCTCTGAAGTTTAATTTTTTAAATAGTTAAGAAGTTAAGTCCTCATCTATATGCTGTTAATGAATTTGACCTTATGCAAGGACAAAGTCATTTTCTCTTTGAAAATAAAAGGACCATGACATAATTAATGAATGGTTACCAACAAGTGAAGAAATGCTATGGTATTATCTTTTAAATGAAGATCATGGTTGCTAAAATAAGAATTATTCCTCCTGTAATACATTCACTGTTGGGTTTATAAATAATGTGAAAGTGATCTTACAGTGTATCCATCATAGCTAAGCACCTTTAAAAGAAATATATATTAATCTCAACATCTAATAAATTCAACACCTGAGAAATAGAATATATTACCCATGTTTCATAAGGGTAATTCAGTGCATCATTTAAATATTTAATTCAGTTTTTTTAAAAGAAAAATATTCTGTTTCCATAACTTAATGTAAATGCATCCACTTTTATGTTTAAAGACAGTTAGCAAAAGACATTTGTGTTTTAAAAGACAGTAACTTAACATAGCCACATTCTCTTGTATGTTTAAAGACAGTTATAGTTGAACTGATACTTGATATTTGACTCTTTGAAAGGAAGTTCCTCTATCTTTTTACTTAGAAATTTACCTATTTTCAAATTAACTAATCTTACTAATGCCTCCAAACTATTTCCCACAATAAAAAGTCATTAAGCTAATCTTTTCATTAACAAAATAGTTTCCAACTGCACATTTAAATATAATTGAAAGTGGCAGGTGAGGCATGTATCTATGTAGCTCGTGTTTGCCATGCCTGGTGATACAGGATGGTTTATCTACACACAACAGCCTTCATTTAGGAGAGATGATGGTGTGTGTATGCTGTGTATCTATGTGTGAATGTGTATGGGGGGATGGTAGGCATGTGTGTGCTTATACAGATAAGCTTGTGTGCATAAGTATGCATGTGGGACATTTTCACTAAAATAAAGCAGTTCTTAGCAAGCGATCACATCCTAGGGGGACAAAATCTCAGTCTTATCTCAAAACAGAAATAAATATATCTCAGAATATTTCCCTTTTATTTGCACCCACTGATATGAACTAAATACAGCATAATAAATACATGTGGTGCTTTAATCATACATATCCCTTATCATTTGACAAGAATCCAGCTGTTTTTCCAAGTGCTCTTCCTGCATAGGAAGTATTTGTGTGTGCTTCCCTCCCTTATCTCATGTATTTTCCACTAACAGAAGTACATTTTGATCCCTCTTTAATAGACACCACCACCTCTTATCTCTTTTTGGCTCTTATCCAAATTTTGCATTAAATTTTGTGCACTTTGATTTAATGAAAAATTTTTTTTAAACTATCTGAAAAATGTTGATCTTTTAACATTTAATGAGTTTTCCAGTAAAGTTTAAAAGTGTTCTCTTTTCCTGCATGACACAGAGCACAGTGTTACAAATTATCTAAATAATACTGATACCAGTAACCACACAGATACCAATAAACAGAAAAGCAAAACATTTCATTCCTAAATTAATCTGTTATACTCTATCTTCCTCTCGATGCTAGTTTCAGTATGATGTATAGGCATGAAGTATAGATTTTCCAGAAATCCCAAACAATTACCCATGTAATCACTTATAAATACTCATCTGGTATTTGTTTATTTTATGTAGCATGTGTTCCTTCTTGAGTCCTTAAGTAGATTTACATTTGTATTAAAATTATGGGGTTTTTAATAAAATAATATATTGAAAATACATAGATTATATAGTATAAGAAAATTATTGTTTATATTTGATACACATAATGTAATATGTCATGCATGAGTTTAAAACAATGTTACCTTTTTTTAGTCTCTGATTCTTTAGTGCCCAAAATCAATTGTACTTTCAAGTTGCCACCAGTCTACAAAGAATCTTCTCTGTGGGCTATTACAATATTTATTGACCCTCTGAGTTTCTTTCTCAACATGGATCTCACAGTGGTACAGATATCTTCTTTAAGGATAAACCCAATTATTAATGCAAGTGAATTATATTACTAAATGTATTCTTCAAGGATAGCAGTAACACTTTGAGAGAAAATACGGTGTTTTCTTCTTGTGAAAAATAAGGTCCTTGTACCTTCAGTGTAGAGTTTGACCTCCCCTCTAAATAACAGAAGATGCATTTTTAAAAGAGACCCAGACTTCACATTTTTAAAAAAAATTTTAACACCTGCCTTTGTCAGAAGATCCAGGTTTTTAATTGGATAGTAGTGAATGAAGGCTCCCCAGAGAGAAATGGTTTATGTGTGACTTCAGGCTCAAGAATAAAATGGAAAAAAAAAAAAAAAAAAAAAAGAACTGTATTTGTAACAGTGAACAATTGGAAGCTTGGAAACAGAATCCAACCTGATGAGTATGAAAATGGTCATATTCATTTCATACTCCGAACTTGATTTGAGCTCCACTGAAGCGGCTCTTTGTCTGTTTGCTAAGGGGGCACAGCCAAAACTGCCACATCTGTTTTCTCACCCACCATCACAGACAAGGTCCTCACCTGTGCGTGACCTTCGGAGACTAGAGTGGTCAACATTCCCGTCAGTCAATCGTCACAGCGTCTTTCATGTTCATCTTCAGTGGCTCTTTATTTTCATGTCTATACCTCCATGTAGACATGCCGCGTAGAGAGACATTGGCTACCAAAGGGTTTAAGGCGTCTCTGTTTCTATTTTCTGCATACCCACAGATAAACAACAAAGCCAACGTGGTAACCAGCCCCAAAGAAAATATTCCCACCCCGGCGCTGGTATACCTGGACTCTTTTTGTAACCCTTCTTAAGTTCTTTACTGTTTTTTGTTGTTTCTCTCGTTTGCTTTCACTATATAGATACATATATATGTATATATGTGTATATATATATATATAAATATTTTTTGTTGGGTTTTTTTGCTTTTTAGGATATGAAAAATGTTCATTTCTTTTTCTTTTCTTTTCATCTTGAGAGTTGTCAAGCAGTATGTTTCTAACGCGAAATTACCTCATTTCATTGTTGAACATTGTGCTGGTCTCTGTGGTTAAAATTTTTGCATGCTGCCTTAGAAATACAGTAAAATGTGCTTTGGTTGCTCTTAGCTCTTCTGATGATGATACCAGCTCCAACCTCATGCACACGACCATCTCTTTTTTTCATGACATAAGTGTTGGCATCCAGGAGAGCTAACAGGATTATTGCTAGACAACATGAAAGCTGACCTTATTCAGAGTTTCATTTCCCTCTCATTCAAAGACAACATGGCTTTGTAAGACTTCATTTTATGAGATCAAGAGGCACTGGATAATTTAAAGCTTTTTGTTTCTTGTGTTTTAAATTAAATTTTCACTGTTTCACTTTTATCTAAAGAATGAGGTTGCATAGCATAGAACCTTAAATTATCAATGGAGACTGATTTTGTCCATTTCAGTGAAATCCACACAATTAAATTAACGCAGTTGAACACTTTGAGATGATGATGTATTAAAATTCAGAATTTGAATACTGGCATTCTGTGTTCTAAGCTCCGTAATATTTACCTCAGACTGTTCTCATACTCTGATTTATGATTTTCAGAAATCTTTCTGATTATTTTTGTCTCCATACTGTTATTGTAAATTAATAATGAAAAATATAGTAGGAGATTATTCACTTGGGTTAACCAGTAAACTCAATTTTAAAAGATATAAAGGAGGAAAACATCAAAATAGAAGGTTATCAGGGCCAGGGGTTGCTCAGTGGCCAAGCATGTGCTTAGAATGCGGGAGGCCCTGGGTTTGATCCCCCACCCCCTTATACACACAAAAGATAGCAGATTATCTGCTAATGAAAAACATTGTCCATCACAGCTCTAGCCAGGGAAAGCAAGAAGGGAACAGTAGATATGTTCTCTAAGTGTGCAGTGTAAGCTATCATGGGAAAATGCCTGTGGTAGGTTGGGGTAAGTCCCATTTGCCAAGACATCACATAATGAAAGTGCCAAGCAGGTCACTGGTATGCAAACCTTGAATGTTTCCTTGCATCAGCTATTTGAATATTACTTTCACTTGAGTTTTTTTGTTTTGTTTTTTTTCCCTCATAGAAAGCAATAGGAAAAAAACAGTATTCTCTTCATGGAAAAACATGACTTTCCAGCCAATTATTCTATATAAAAAGTCCATAAAGCAGAACTTTTCATTCAGATATAAATAAATACAGGATTTAACAACAACATGTTTCTAATTATGGTTGTTATATGATTAGTTCTAGGGCCCATTAAAAGATCCTTTTAAATCATTCTTAGAATCTCTAATGGACTTTTGAAGTATATGCTTTAAGATCATGTTATTTTTAAAGTGTGGTCCTGTGTTTCTAGATTTTTCAAGGGTATTCAGCTACGTGTTCATTATAATGGTGATATCATAATCAATTCTCCAAGCTGTAAAAAAAAAGCTTCACAAAGAATTTGAAATCTGAAAAAATCTGAAAAAAAAACAATAGCTTCACAAAGAATTTGAAATCATCTTAAAGAAATCTACTTCCAGTGCCCTTAACCCGTTTTCTATGGGACAACATGAATGGGCCTATTAGAGAAAGGAAAGTTCTCTCTGGCATAGGACTTGGTGAAACAGTGAGTGCCTCTTTAGGTCTCCAAATTTCAAAGCCCTGTGTGTATACTGATCAGGAATAAGGTCTTTGCATGCTGCTTCTGGGTAGGGCAGAGTCTTACCTCATGGCTCACCAGGGAGATCTTTCATCAGAGATCTTGTCTGCTGCAACGTCTGACAGCAGTTAACATTGCTTTAGCTCTTGTCACTATTTAGTTTTGTCAGTTGGCTCTCTCTGCTCTGTCCCTCAGACTAGTAAGAATGTACTTACCAATGCGAACTGTTTCTTTCTCTATTTTGTTCTCACTCAGGAGCCCCAAACTACTGTAATCCACAACCCTGATGGAAACAAGGTATTCAGAAAGAATCAACCTCATCTTGCTTTAACAAGATTACACATCTCATCAAATTCTCAATGCAATATTAATTCATGATCTAAAAAAATAGAAAGGAAAATCTTTGTTCTTTGTCTACTGCACTCTTTTTGGCCTAATGATTCTAAAACTATACACTAGACTTCTTTCAAATACAAATGAATGACAGCTTGAAAGAGAAATGAATGATATCTTAGTAAGAAAAAATTGTCAGGTTAAACATTAATAAAGTCATTCTGTCATGATGACTGTGTATCTTAAGCAATTCCAAGTGGTCTTTTTTGTTTTTCCATGCCTGTTTGTGCATTGTACTGTAGATGTATACTGCATGAAATTTTAGAATTTCTTGCTATCATTCCATTGTCTTCAAAAATATGAACTTGAGTCATAGGTATTTATTTAAATTTAATGTTGCTTTTGAGTTGTATTCTATTCTGTTGTCATAGTGTTTTGGTTTTGTTTTCGTTTGTTTTCGATTCCCTGTTGTTGATGATGTTGCTGTCATTGTTTGGCATGAATTTGAAGAGAATTGGGAAGTTTTGCTTCTTGTGAAATATGTTTGCCATTGGGTTGTATGCATTTTAGTAACAGGCAGTTAATTATTTATGCTGAATGAAGACTAATATGCTCTACCTAATGTAAATTATTTGTACAGCATGTTAATTAAATAACAGCACTTGCATACATATCTAAGGGTGAAGGGAGACATTTTCTGAATGTATTTCATATTTCCAGTTTATTGCTTTGTATACATTATGTTATCGCTAAGGGAAAGAAAAATACCATCATCAGACTTTTCTCAATAAGTATAATCATGGATCTTACCTCTTTTTACCCTCATCAACAATGTAGAGGGCTCAGAAAACACATTTCCTCTCTCGTTTAACATTTCACTGGTCAATACTAAACCATTTAAGTAAAAAACATGAAGTATTTTGTTTTAAAATATGAGATGCATTTTATAGTGTTGACACGGAAAATGTTCTGAATCCCTAAAGACTTAAGGTAGTCAGGACCATCACATATGAGAGTGATTTTTTCAATAGCAGTAGCAAATGAAAGACCAAGCATAACAGCTGGAGTGGACACTTTCATAGTTCTAGCTATATCATTTGTAAGAGTTGTTGCATGGTATTTCTTGCTTACAATAAATTAGTCTATTGTTAAAATGCATGGGTTTACTTTCATGTTGAGTTTAAATCTGAACGCTATGTCACCTTAAGAAACGCATGAAGACTTTTCTTTGGTTTTGTGTGTGTGGAGACTCTGGATACATTTTTACTTAGCTTATCCTTTTGGTTTAAATATTGTATATTATTAGGATAAATAGATCACTTATATGAATTGATCACTTTTTAAAATATCGGATCTATAAAAGGACACTGGTATTTCACCACTTTTTAAAATATGTTTAATGTCACTGAGCATATAGCTATTGATTGAAAGTTTGTTTCCATTTTTTACAGTAGCTTTGACTCATTCCAAATAGAAAATTGTATCTTTCTGATGCATACTGAAAATTTTTTCCTAGAAAATATTTTTATTAGTACATTTTCAGTAAAAATGT
Organism: Geosciurus inauris; assembly: GCA_004024805.1. NCBI lineage: Eukaryota > Metazoa > Chordata > Mammalia > Rodentia > Sciuridae > Geosciurus > Geosciurus inauris. Next base: position 222,228 of record PVHX01000569.1, on the reverse strand, counting down.
TTATCAAACCATTTGAAGAAATATACCTTAATATAGCAATTACAGTGTACTTTTAAGTATGCTAACTCATTTTCAACCTAATTTGTAGTTTCACAAAGAAAGAACTTTGTCTTTTCATTATGGGAGTGGGTTTCTTATTAATGACAACCAGTTTCTAATTTAAGAAAGATAGAAAAAAAAATCTAAAAGTGATTTATTCAGTATAATTCCATTGTGCTGGCCCAACATGAAAATTCTTCTAATTGCTTTCAGCCTATATCAGCTTAATATCTTTACTTTCTTTACTCTCTTAAACACACCAAAAAAAGCACACTTTATACAATACTGTGACCCAAACACATCTTTATGCGGTTTTTAAAATAAATTGCATATTCTGCTGAAATAAAAAATCAGATCACTCAGATTATACTGCTACAGATTTAGGCAACCAGAGTACTCCCTTTTTGAAATGTTTATAGCATTTGACATTTTATTTCTGTTGAAACCACTTAATGTATTTGTCCATCTGCATGTCAGCATATGCACACAGCCTGCTGAAGAATTTTGCATGATATGCATATCACTAGTCAACTTCATAAGAAGAAATCAAGCCTTCATTGCATGCAACTTAAAAATGTGTTTTCTTCTCAACAGGAGTCAACTGAGAGTTCAAATACAACAATTGAGGATGAAGATGTGAAAGGTATGCTTAAGTCAGAAATGAAAAATCCTAACTCATAGTTCCATATGTATCAGAGAAGAACAAAATTTGTTTCAAATAAACAATAAAGTTAGGAAGTAGGCTTACCCTGAAACACAAATTTAGTTTTCTTTTATAAATACATTCTTATTACAATAATATGTACATATTGACTTTGTCAATTTTTTCACATTATTGTATGTGTTTTAAAATATTGGCAACATGATATACTCAGGCACATTGTTATAATAACAACTAGTAATAACTTGTGGGTGGGTGATAACAAATTGTACATTTGTCAGTTAAAAAGTAATATGAAATTTATGCACACATTGGGTATATTCAGGTATCTTTCTGTGGAAAACAATTTATATTCAAGGACACAGTATGAAAATAACACTTGTTTAAACTTCCAAGAGTTTCAAGTGACTATCAATGGAATTTTGTTTTGGCAGCTTTTTTATCCTAGGCTTTCATGTACTTTTCTAATATATTCATTTGGGTTGTCAGAGCTTTTTCAACTACTGACATCTTCTTAGTGCTTCTTCTCAGCACTAAACACACATTTGCAGTTAGCTTGCTTCCTTGTGGCCACATCACTGGGTTAATTTTGCTTCAGTCACTTTTGCAGTGATTATTTATTCTTATTTTGGTGTATGTAACTACAGCTTCTATAAGCCATTTGTTTAGAAGTCATTCTGAAAAAGAATGGTTAAAAAAAGATATTTAAAATATAATTATTAAAGGAAAGGAAGAATAAAATTGAAAGATATGATGCCTCAATTAATTAAACCTTATGTAGAAAGATGATTTACCTAATAACATCACCAAAGGTTGTAATTCCATAGGTAGCATTAGTAAAATATAGAATTGAAAGTTGTATTCATGTTATTGAATAAACAACCAGGGAATTGTCATGTCAAGGGAAGATATGGCACTTTAGATAATAAAGATGACTGTAGACCACGAGTTGCCAGTCACCTCTGTTGACTTTTCCCTTTGGGGTTGAATAGAACAGCTGGCACTATTAACATGTACCTCTATTTCTATTGTTGAAACTATTGTCAGTCATTGTTTTTTATAGTGGAAAGGTGGATAGCTGTGTCAGGTATTTTATTTAGTAGGTCTGTTCATCTCACTCTTGCCCCTGAGCTAATTTGAACTGAAGTAATTTTATGAATCACTGATGCCAGTCACATTAGATATAGAGCTTTTATAAAAACCAAATAAACAGATATGCTATTTAGCTTTCTTGGTGACTCTAGAAGCATCATGTTTTTAAGAGGTTTGGATTCATTAACTCTTTTAACTAAGCAAAATGTCATATGTGGTTTTTCACATTTTTTCCTCTATCAAGATTCAGAAAACCTATGCATTATCCATTGGAAAGACTATGAATCTTTGAATAACTAAATAAAATTAGGAGGATACCAATACCTCACAGTTTGCAGTCCATCCACCAAGAGGTTTGTTTATATAAGCAGAGTTCCTGAATTTGACTCTTCAGTTATGAAATACTAATTCAGGATCAATGATATTAATTTATGTAAATATCGATAAATAGAGTCCTTTGTATTTCACAAATGGAAACAGTATTTGCCTGTATAGTTATGCTAAATGCATAACACCTTCATTTCACCTTAAGTGAAATGAACTTAATAATAAGTTCAGAAGAAATGTCCAATTGATAATTGAGCCCAAGGTACTTTGGTTTATTTCCCTGAACCTAATAAATAAGTTTCTGTTCAACTTTACCAGCATGGATCTGGCCACAGAATTCTAGATAGATTATATTCGGCCTCATTTGTGTTCTCCATAAGATCCATACAGCCTTTGGGTAGCTTTTTAATATTGAATATCAGGTAATGTTAAGACTAGAAGATGTTTTGCAAGATCACCCAGCCCATCATTTTGAATGTAAGGCCAGTGGTACATAAAGTAGTCATGAAAGTTTTAATGCATTTATTATGCTGACAGTATGTTTGTGTAGGAATTTCTGCAGTTATCAGAAATTTGCTATAGCAAATTTGCTATAGAATTTGCTATAGCTCTAGGTAGCTTAATAGGAAGTCTGTTGTCCATCTCTGATAGAACCCAAATTTACCTATATATTAAACATGTAGGAATTCACAAAGACCATCAGTTATATAACCTGACCAGAACTATGTCCTCTTTATGACCATATCCTATCTATAAAATGGCATTTCTTTCTTCCACATGTACTCTGACCTTTCTGCATAGCACCTTGTGATCAGGTAAAAACACCACACTTTTCAACAAACTGTTAAGCATATTGCTGTAGCACACTCCTGCCTGCTGACATATGTTCTAGCCATCCTTCCAGCCATCTCATACATAATATGTCCAACACCGGTACTTCGATGTACGCTGTTTCATGGTGGTGTGATCCCTTGAATACCATATTACGTTTCCCCACGTCAATGCTCCATCTCCAAGAACTGCCTGGCAGTGAAGCTTCTGTGTTCTCTCCACTGCAGAGAACATGGGCAAGGGTGGGGAGGACTCACATATATGGTGACCTCGTCAAAGGGAGAAATGAGATAAGCCAACAGCACACTCCCTTCTCGCTGACTCTTTGGCATAAAGACAGCATAGACAAGCCAGCTGTTCTCAGAGACGGAAGAAAGGAGACGTAGTAGATAGATTAATAATGCTTCACAGGAGAACCTGGAGCACCCTAATAAACCAAGATTTGGAGGAGATTCAGATTCCTTTAACTCTGTTTGCTGGTTTCCATTCAGAATGACTGTGGTTCTCTGAGGTGTTACTTCTGAGCTGTGTCTAGGCTCACTTTCCTTATTCATTCAGTAAATATTTACAGAATGCCTACTGTTTGCCTGAACTCCATGTTTCTCCTTGTGAAATAGTCATTGTCGAGAGAGTTCAGAGATGCAGAGTCAAAACACACTTCTATATGCTTTACCTGAGTCTTTTTTGCTAAAATATAGGCTCATTCTCTTATGTAATTCAGTAAGTATCAAGAAAACATAGGTGAGATTCAAGATAAGTGTATTTTTGTCTAAAAAACCCTTTTATTTTTCTTTAAAAACTTCAATATTGAGTTATAATCACACTTTTCTTCCTAAGCTCACAGTCATCTTAAGAGATTTGCCTCCTTTTACAACTCCTATTTTTCAAAAGCTTCTAGAGTTCCTTGTTTTCCTTCTCTAACGGGAATGTGTTGACTTCCTAATGTTGAACTTTTATATAGCTGCCTAATTTTGTCCTATATTCAAAAACCAAATATTATTTCGGATGCTGTCAACAAACTTAGCCACTAACTCAATGTCATGGAGAGATATTGACAGTTTGAAAACAAATGTGAGTATAAATTTTTAGGTCAAAACTGTTGAAATAGCCATTTCTATTTTGAACACACTCGTAGTAAAACATTACCTTGTATTGATTTCAAGTGTCACTGAAAGGCTGTCATCATATACATTTCATTGGAGAATGGCAATTCTAACAGTGCTTCTCTCTAGGGGTGTGGGTGTGCCTAAAGTCAGTAATATTTAGCAATGGTCCTTTCCACACTGTATACATTTGAAGACTGTCCTTTGGTTTGTGGCCATAGCCACGGTTTGCAGGGCCTGTCGCTGTATGCCACAATGCCTCTCCACCTCATAACCTGCCCAGCACCATTGCTCAGAGTCAGCTACCACTTCCTGATGAGTTCACATCCATTTGATCCATCTGCTCCTCTTTGCAAGCATGCCAGAGTTGTGCAACACCTGTTGAAGTTGGGCTCCTGTTTGCCCTTGTCATCTGTGTCACTCTGCTTCCAGCATCTCACTTCAGCTCACCACTGAGCAGCTGCTTGGATCTCTTGCTGCATTTCATCCTTACGTGTCTATGCCAGTGGAGTTCTATGCAACAAGCAGGAATCTATAGCTTTAAGACTGACTGTGTGTGGAGCTATGTCCTTGTTTACTCGCTTTTTCCTTTTCCTGACTAATAGGTGATGATAATGAAGCTATATAAGATGTTTGCACAGTTATGGGAAGGGATGTTGGCACCCTTATCATTTGAGTGAGGTTTGGTATTTGATGATACCCAGATTTCCTGGTATGAGCTAATCAACAATCTCTTGATGAATGAGCTGTTTGCATGTCTTTTATAAACATGCACATTAGTGTACAGTGTGGTGACTCAATACTGTGACTCAACTCTTTTTAAGTTCTGCTTTATTGATGAAAATCCTCATTTCTGTGTAAGATTCCCTGGGGCAGATAATCAAATGATGGCAATCTTCTTCAGATCTGCATGCAGTCTATCACTTGACTTGTGTGCGTTTCTTACTTCCAGACAATACTCAAATCAAGAAACTCCTGAATATTTTAAAGACTTTTGATAATTATGTCATTCCATTAGGCTGAAAATGTCTTAGAGGACCTTTAGTCTAGTGTAGAATAACTGCTTTGAGTTTTCTAATCTAAAACTTGGTTTTACAAGATTATTAAGAAAATCTTTTGTCTGTATGTATTCATCTACCTGATGATCTTTTAGCTTTTAAATCAGGATGAATAACTTACAGAATTGATGAAGAATTTATTCTATGCAAAATAGGTTTCTTTTTCTCTTTGTAGTTCCTTTTTTCACATTTCTTCTACTTTATCTCCGTATTTACTCTGCTTTTCTCTTTACTCTTTGCCTTCTGGCAGGTCTGTATCTTGAATTTGTCAGGAAGAGCTTTAGGCTGTGTAGCTCTGCCGACAAAATACAGTCAGAACTGTTGCCAACCCAGTTTAATACAAAACCAAAACCAAAAAATCTAAACTAACAAGCAAAAATATATAACTACAAGTTTTTATCATAAAGAAAAGACTCACTCTATTTTTTTTAAATGTATTTGTAGTTGTAGATGGACACAATACCTTTATTTTATTTATTTTATGTGGTGTTGAGGATCGAACCCAGGGCCTCACATGTGCTAGGCGAGCACTCTGCCCCTGAGCCACAACCCCAGCCCATTCTCACTCTATTTTAATAAACTTTTGAGCTCTGAGGTTTTATAAATAGATTTTCTTATAAGTTTGCAAAACATTATGATGAGTTTTAGAAATAGCCACAGCAAAAATAATGTAGTATTAGATTTTGAAATATTGCATAAATCCTAAGAGCACATATAGTCATCTCTCCATATCTGCAGGATATACTCCATGGATTCAACCAACTGCAGAACAAAATTATTCAAAAATAACTACATCTGTATTAGACTTGTACAGATTTTTTTCTTGTCCTTATTCCCTAAATAATAACAGTACAATACTACATATTATAAATAATCTAGAGATGATTAAAGTATACAACAGCATACCATAGTGAACTTTACCTTTATATGTATCTATAAAGGACCAATTCAAAAAAAAAAAAACAATACAAAAGTAGAAGGAAGACTCGTGGAATAAAGAAAGAACAGGAGGAGGAAGAAGGAGAGGAAAAGAAAGTACTGGGCACCGAAATGGAACAAACTATGTTTCATGCATGTAAGATTATGTCAAAATGAACCCTACCATTACGTATAACTATAATGCACCAATAAAAACATCTTTTAAAAGTATACAAGCAGATATAAGCAGATTATATGCAAAAACAATGATGTTTTATATAAGTGACTTGAGCATCTATGGATTTTGCTTTCTGCAGAGGTTTCAGAACAAATTTCCTGTGAATACCAGGGGACAAGTATATGTTGTAAGATTCCTTCCATCAGAAGGAATTTTCAGAACCTTGATTAAGCTCTCAGTCTTTTGATTTTGAGCTCATTTTAATAGTTCCAATTTTTAAAAATCTGACATTTATTATTCATTCATACTTGTTTATGTGGTAGTTAGAACTACAAGAGATAATCCAACTCACCACTTGTGCCATCCAAAATTTCATAGATGACAAGAGCTACCATTAAAATATAGTTTCATAGGTACTGAATGTAAAACTATCTTGTTTTTGTTCATATATCTATTCTTACCATTATATAATTTAAAATAGTCCAATTTAATAAGCTGCTGAATTTAACGTTATGTGTAATTATCATTTCAGATGATAATTTATTGCTTTTTTTTAACTGGTGTAAAATATGAAATGTCATCAGTGACCTGATTGGAATCTGAAGTCTATACTCTACTTCTGGTTCCATCTTTTATGTTTTTTAAAGAGTGCACAGTTATACATTGTAGGATAACATATTATAAAATAAAACAGCAATAACAGGAGCTAAACAAAATAATCAAAGCAAGACATTTTAATTCAAAGTTGAAAAAAGAAATAAACTGCTATGTTTTTAGAGAATATGATTTCAGCTGGAAAACAAAAACACAGTTTCCATTAACCTGGATATCCAAAATGTTATCAGTAGCACCAATGAACTCTAAAATCAGTACTTTAAATACATTCCAATAAAAATTACTATGGGGTTGTATTTTATGCTTTCATTTACTATACAAAATTAATATAACAATAACTAAAATTACTATTTGACCTCATTCATCTCTGTACAGAAGGTACATCCTAATTACTTACTGTTTCTATCAACTATTAATTATGTATCAACCTTAAATTATTAAAGTAAAATAGTTACTTAAGTGAAATACTATCTCCTTTCCTCAGTTTGTATTGTTTTCCCTAATAAACATATCTAGAAATTCTATGAAATTATGTCTATATTGTGATTTTCTTGTAAGTTAGTGAAATAGCCCTAATTTTTCTCCTGTTATGAAATTGTGCCATCATCCCTCGTATTTGCTCAGGAGAAATTAGATCTAAAGTTGTTAAAGAGATTAGTCTTAGTCCTGTGCAATTTTAATATTCTATTAGTTTCACGTCATTTTGTTTCAGACCAATATATTAAATGTAGAAGTAAGATAGTAGAAAGGAGAAGCAGAGAAGGCATTATTGAATAATCAAGCTTAATTAAAGACATTGTGTAGAAATATTCTTTTGCATTTTAAAAAATAGTATCTTCATTATTCAATTTAGTACAGTTCATATTTTGTGGGCATCCACAAGATATGCTATACTAGGTAGACAGTAGTCATATTTCTCTGGTCTCATGGAAGAAGTCTGCAAAAGACAAGGATAATTCTGCATGATAATGTGCCATGCAAAGAGGCAGATAGTTGGGAGAGTTTCAAATGAAAGAGGCTAGTTCCAAATGAATTATGAGGAGTGTATTCTAACATAAGTTAACAGAGTAAATTGTACTCAATAGCACTTCACTAAACTACAAAAGTTGTGTACAGTCTGGGGGTGACATTCTCAACAAGGCAACTTTCCTGAGCATTTCTAAGCTTTGGAACATTCCATAACCAGTCAGTTTAACAACATTCACTATGAGATAAGTGTTGGGAAATACAGGTTGGATGCAAGGGAAATATAAAGGTGCTGTGGATCCGGTCATATAACTCTCATACTTGAAGGTGTATTTTAGCCATGGATACCTATGTACAGATTTAATGGCACATGCTTTTTGTACTTTGAGTGTCCCTTTCCAAAGTTCTCTAACATATTAAGACATAATTATGGAGCTTGCATAAGAATAGTATTAAAGTAAGAGCAAATTAAAGGAGGAACTACTTAGCCTCTTTTTGTGATTTTCTTCTGTAAATTGATTTTATAAATAAGTTATCTACTTTGGGGGCATTCATGATCATCACTCCTAATATCTTGTCAGTGAGACTTGATTAAATATTACCAGTTTTAATCTTGGATCCATATGCAACTATGAGAACTTAGCAGAACTAAACTCACTGAACTTCAACCTCCTCATCTATAAATTGGAAGTGATAGCCTTATTTACTACTTTTAGATGTTGTGAGTTAAAAGAGATGATGTATCTAAAGTGCTTTCCACGTTTTGGGTACATAACAGTATTTTGATGAATTAGCAGTTACTACTGGTATTGGGTACCAGGTACTGTGTTAGTCACTACGTGTTCAAAGATGAGTACAAAGGGGTTGCCATGTTCAAGGTCTTCACAAGTCACTGATGATATACTCTTATAGTCAGTGCCTTTCAATGTTGTGAAAACACAGAAGCAGCACACTAATTTGGTCTGGCATCCTCCTGAAAAGATTCCTCAAAGATGTGGCTCTTACATGGCTCATACCTGTAATCCCAGCAACTCGGGAGGCTGAAGCAGGAGGATTGCAAGTTCAAGGCCAGTCTCAGTCTCAGCAATTTAGGGAGGCCCTAAGCAACTCAAGACCCTGCCTCAAAATAAAAAATAAAAAGGACTGAGAATGTAGTTCAGTTAGTAAAGTGGTAAAGCACACCATTGGTTCAATCCTCAGTACAAAAAAAAAAAAGTGATTCCTGAATTTATTTATTTATTTTTCTTTTTTGGTACTCGAGATTGACCCCAGGGGCATTTAACTACTGAGCCACATCCCCGGCATTTTTATATATTTTATTTAGATAGTCTCAATGAGTTGCTTAGGGCCTCACTAAGTTGCTGAAGCTGACTTTAACTTGTGATCCTCCTGCCTCAGCCTCTGGAGCCCTTGGGGTTACAGGTATGTGCCACCACACCAGGCCTGGATTTAGTCTTAAAGGGTAAGGAATGTATGCTATATGGAAGGCACCATGGTATGTCCAAACCCTACAAACAACTCAAAATATTATTGAAGATTAAAATCCAAATTAGAAAGGAGAAAGGAGGGAATATGCAGTTATGGAAAGCACTGAGCCTTACCAAGGAAATTTTGATCCAATATATCAAAGACAGGTGGGAGATCACAGACAATGATACAGTACCAAGTACTGGGGAATATCAGATTTTACACAGAAGAGGGATGTCCATGGGTGGAATGCACTGGTAGCTCTGAGGCATATATGTTTGAAGATCAAGATGGTAAGACCAATTTTAAGACTGTCTAGGAGATATATGGTCAAAGAAGGGTTGAGTTTTCTTTTGATGAATGAATCTAGATAATATTTGTAGGCTAATGATAAAGGACAAATACAAATGAAGAAGTTTGCTATTCTTTTTTACATTTATTAAGTTTCTCTTTCAACAAATGCATATTGAAGGATAATTGGGTGCTAAGCCAGATTAAAAACACTGGATATTCAGAGTCAAGACTATTGATAGGATTTCAACTTCCATAAAAATTACATTTCACTGAGGAGAAATAAATATTAAACAAGGTCCATAGTTTATATCAAAGATTAAACCTTATGAGGCTGGGATGGTGGCTCAGTGGTGGAGCACTTGCCTAGCATGTGTTGAGGCACTGGGTTCGATCCTCAGCACCACATAAAAATGAATAAAATAAAATAAAATAAAGGTATTGTGTTCATCTACAGCTAAAAAAATATTTTTAACCTTGTGATAAAAATGATCACAGAATAGCTAAAGATTTTACCTTACATATTCCTGATAAAAACTCTATCCATTAAATAAGTGTTCTTAGTCCAGTTTTTCAGAAGAATAATTTTAACCTTAAAGAAGTTAAGGCATATAGCCAACAGGAGCAGAATTGTGCTTTTAGCCACTGCACTGAATTTGGTGAGTTCTACAATTTTGCAGCCCTCACATACTATAATATAATATCATATTTATTTAATAATATATAAAAGTATTCCAGAAAGTATGGTAGTTTCCTAACAAATATGAAGACTTCTAAGGTAGGTAGCACCATTTAATCTTAAGTCTGCAAGTCTCACCTTTTGCTTTTTAAACAGATCCAAGGCCCTAAATACGAAGTAAGCATCAAACCATAACAGAGGTGTTAGCTTATCTTTTGTAAAGAGCGCCCAGTGAAACTTAAAATCATGCTACTTAGAAAGTCTATTTAAAAATATAACTACTAGTAAATGGCAGAAAGATCAATAGGGAAGGAAGCAGGGGATGGAGGGAGAAGTACTGGGGACTGAATTAGAACAAGATATAGTCCATGCTTTTATAATTATGTCAAAATGGATTCTATACTAACTAAAAAGAACCAATTAAAAAAAGAAAGAAAGCTTAAGCTATAACAATGTCTTGACTTCATTGGTAATAGCATGTTACTTGTCAGTTTTTGTGGAATTAATTCTGTATAGAAGAAATTAATTCCTTGTACTTGTATATGTAAAATGCTGCATGCCATCGTATCTAGAAAATAGTTTACCATCAGGCTGGGGTTGTAGCTCTACAGTAGAGTGCATGCTTAGCATTCACGAAACACTGGGTTTGATCCTCAGCACCACAAACAAGCAAAAAATTTTTACCATTAAAAACAAGTTTAAGGAGCCAGGTGCAGTGGCACACACCTGTAATCCCAGCAGTTCTGGAGGCTGAGGCAGGGGAATCACAAGTTCAAAGCCAGCCTCAGCAAAAGCAAGGTACTAAGCAATTCAGTGAGACCCTGTCTCTAAATAAAATACAAAATAAGGCTGGGAATGTGGCTCACTGGTCAGGTGCTCCTGAGTTGAATCCCTGGTACCAAGGGGGTTGGGGGGAACAGGCTTAAGGGACTTAAAAAAAATAAAAAGCTCATTTCATCTTTACAGAAAACTTGTAAGATTGGGAAATACAACAAAAATGGGACTCCAGATACTGCGGCTGACAGCCAGTGATTTGGAATCACCAGCCCTAATGCCTTCTTTCACAGAAAGCCAAGCACCTTGCCAAGCATGAAGAATCTAAACTTTTTAAAGGGAGAAAGAGAAATGTAAAAGCTATTCCTGATGTCACAGCCTATACCAGAAATAGAGAAAGGACAGTAAATTGCTCATTAGAAATCAGATGTCAGATTTCTAAATTTCATGACTGAGTGGAGGTGATAGTGCTTGTGAATGTCACTTTAGCCATGACCCCAGATTGAAGTAGGAAAAGACAGGAAGTTTGGGTAGAATGGGAATATGGAGATGAATCTTCCCTTTTGCAGTAAAAGTACAAGTTTTGGCAAACCTTGTCATTGAATCTTTGTTTCAAAATGTCCCAGAGATTTCAGGAGCTACTCAGTAACTTCCTGCCTAGCAAAATTCAGGTTCAATGGGATTTTTCTTCCACATTAGTTCCTCTGATGCATTTCTTTCTCTCTTTCTTTTTTTTCCTCTGATATATTTCTGCTTTTAGTTTTGACCTATTGCTTGTTTCCTTTTAAGGCTTATTTCCTGCATGCTGCTTAGCCTTGAGTCAGAACCAGTCTAATATTAGACCTTGGGGTCACCAAGAATATAACTGCCTTGGACGATTTTTGTTCTTCTTTCATTTCTGAAACTGGTGCGTCCTGGAACAAGGCAAAGTTAAATTTTCCTTCCAATGGTTCCAATATGGCTATCTTCTGTTTTCCAGTTCTTTGTTTCTGTCTAGTATTCAGATAATGCTTAGACAAATAATATTGGCATTAAAAATTAACAAAAAAAACACAGATATAAAGACACAGATATAATCATTTTTAATAAATATAGAGAATTTTAGATGCGTGTAACATGTAATTCCTGACAGAGACCTCTATTTAAAATATTTGGTTTCATTCATTTAAAAAATAACAATAAAAGGATGAAGAACTAGGGATGTGGCTCAGTGGTAGAGTGTTTGCCTTGCATATATGAGGTCCTGAGTTTGATCCATAGCCCTACAAAAAACTAAAAATTTAAAATACACACACACACAAAATTAGAACCTACTGTGTGCTGGAAATGGTAGAATAGGCTGAGGGTAAAAAGACTTAGCTTTGCCCTATGCAATGCTACACAACTGTAATCCCAGTGATTTGGGTGCCTGAGATAGAAGGATTGCAAGTTTCAGACTAGCCAGAGTAACTTAGGAAGATCCTGTCTCAAAATTTTTTTTAAAAAGTATGTGTGTGTGGGTATGTAATATAGCTCAATGGTAGAGTGACCCTGAGTTCAATCCCCAGCTGAGCAAAAATAGTAATAATAATAATAACAATAATTAAAAAATCAGCTTTTGCCCCAAGGAGTTCTTAATTTTATAGGGTCTTCTTTCATGAAATGATATCTAAACTATTTTTTTAATTAACATTTTATTCCATGTTAAAGGTTAACTTTCTTTCAAGGTACATAAATAAAGTTCTTTCTCTTTAGAAATTTGTATGTTAGCTAGGCCTTGTTTCTTCATTTCTTTTAATGTGTGATAGCGTTTTTCCCCCTAGCTATTGTTGTTGAGCAGAATTTGTCAATCTACCTTGTGAAAATAATCCCTGTGATGAGTACAAAGCACTGGTTTAGTTATTAGGATTTCTGTGATTTGTTTTACTGTGGTAATTTCCTGTGAGTCCACCTAACAATAACAGCAGTGATAGAACATGGTCATGATGAATAGAGACAATGTTTGTCAAATGCCTGGCAATGCCTGATCCAGGATACTCAATATGGTTACATAACTGCTGGCCATTCTTCCCATAAGTAGATGGTATGAACACAGGTTCACTATTGAAAAAGTCCATAAATGCAAAGGGACCTTTGGGGTTTTTTTGTTTTGTTTTGTTTCTGTTGCTGGGGATTGAATGCAGGGCCTTGTGCATTTGAGGCAAGCACTCTACCAACTGAGCTATACCAGCCCCCTGGGGTTTTTTTTTGGTGTTGGGGTTTTTTTTGGTTATTGTTGTGTTCTTTTGTTTGTTTGTTTTGTTTTGTTTTGTTTTAATTCTTAACATTGTTCTTTCTACTTTCTCAACCATTTATTTCAGATGTGTAAACATCTGTAAATGTTAATACCCACATTCAGCCAACTAACATACATAAATAAACATGGACACCACACAAGTACAGAAAACAAATTCATTTTTCCTTTAAAATTGAAGTTAATGTTTTTAAAAAGTCTTTCATTGAGGTGGCAATATTCTTTTAACTCATGATAAATTTTGGACAATGAGATTATTTTAACTTACTGCTTTTTACCTCCATAGTACCATATAAGAGGCACTCAATAAATTCATGAATTAATTAGAAAGTTTTTATTTAAATTAATTTTGTCATAGACATATTTTGCTTTTAATTGAACATAATGTATTTTTAAGTAATGACGCAAAGTTTTCCTTCATTTAAACTGATCCTTTTTCCCTGTGGATAATCACATTTAGTGTTTTGAAAAATTGTCCCAAATTGCTCACTTTGGGCCGAATCTTGATTATTACTAAGAGTAAAAGTAGGTAGACTCATTGTTTTCTTCAAAAGTAGAATACAAATTTTAAAACAAGCATGTCTCTGCAAAGGTATTTAAACACTTTTCAGGCAAGAGATCTCAACAACCATCATATTCTGTTCAGAGGTTGCGATTTCCCATGCCAATGTTTCCTCAGGGAGACACTAACCATCTTGGTAGACACTGGCAGATTAAGTGTGAAAGATCTGTTATTTGTTTTTGAAATGATTCTACACAGGATCATTGGTTTCTTTATTAACATAACTGCATGTGATTATTAACAATATGAGCATCCAGCAAAACACAGATGGCAAATGTTAAGGAGAGAATTGGGGGTTTTAGGAAAAGTTGAGGTAATAAACAAACACCCACTGCAGTTATGACTTTCAAATTAAAAACAAAAACAAAACAAAATGAAAAGAAAGAAATTCTGCTCCACAATGTCATTTGTGTACAGTTCAAACTAGGAAATATTTTCAACTGGGGAAAATAACTTGTTAAGCTACTGCCTAGTTTAAGTAGAGAATTTTACCTTTACCCAACTTACTTTACTCAGAACTGTGGTATTCTAATGAATTTTGTATCATATTATTCAAAGTTAGGCTGAACAGAAACGTAAGGATACTTCTGAACAATAGAAAAAATACCTCTGAAAAGGTTAATAGTCTATAATACCAGAAAAGGTAGTTTGCTTTTAAGAATCTATTGTGATTTTTAGAGGTGTTTATACCAACATAGAAATAGTGTGAGCACATAAGATAACATCTTTAAGTCTCTCTTCAAAAAATAGAAGTTCTTTATTCATAAACTTTACAAGAGAACAGACACCTTAAAGAAGACACATTAAAGAAGGAACTCATTAATACTATGTAAATACATCAAAGCAAGCATTAGTAAAAGTGAAATGTTGTGCTTACCTGTTACAAAGAATCAAATAAACAAAAACATTCTTTGGGATAAGAGTGTGAACATCTGTACCTGAGTTAATATCCTTAGACTCTTCTAGAGTTTCCTAGCATGAGCAATGTTGTGAGTTACTGAAGAGCTCCGTACTACAGCTACTTAAATTAGATTCATTTCTCTTTGGTGGTGTGTGGTTGTACTCTGCTCAAGCAAATACTAGAGCTAACCTTTGACAGCTTTCCTGGCTGTGCTCCTCCTCAGAGTTCACAGAGTCATTATCTCCGTGTTATCTCAACATTATTTTCTATGGAGGATTCTTACTATTGTCTTTCTCTTGGTTAACATTATGTAGATGTGAATTTTCTAAGTGTGGAATGTTCTTTATTCATCAAATCATCTGAATGGTGTCTTTGATGAAGGCTCATCTTTTGAATTCAACAGATAAAGGAAAAAGAATATATCCATACTATAAACATGTATCTACTGTAATATCCTATAGTAATTTGATAATTTATATTTATATTGTTAGACTAAATAATAATAAGAGTAAGAATATATTGTTATTTCTGAAAAATAGGGCTCATAAACTTAATTCAAATGGAAGTTACATTGGTTAAACCAATAACACCTTTTCTGGGCCTATGAAATTTGAACAAGGTATTCCACTAAACACTTGGATTTTTTTATTTTTCTTTTGTAGTACTGGGATCAAAACCAGGGCCTTTCACATCTTGCTGGGTAAATGTTGTAGCAGTAAGCTACTGCCCAACTGTTTTAATTTTATTTTGAGACAGGCTTTTGCTACATTGCCCAGGCTAGTCTTGAGTTTGAGATCCTCCTGCCTCAACCTCTTGAGCAGAGCTGGGATTACAGGTGTATGCCACTGTACCCAGCGTAAATTAATTTTCTAAACTGAATTTAGAAAAGAATATACCACAGTTAAAATGGTTGTATAGTGCCATTATGAGATATCATGAAGACTCATTTAGGAAGTTTGAGTCTGATAGCATATCTTTATCTTCTTAATGAAGCTTTGAAAAGTTTAGTAACTGAGCATAGAAATGGCTCTTGGTCCTAGGAGTCTTATCACTATTGTCTGTTGCATGCATAGGAAAGCTGCAAGAATTATAGGAATTCATATCACTTTGTGAATGCATGTTTGTGTCTCTGTCTGTCTGTGTGATGAAAATGGAAGGTAGGAATAATTTTCCTCTAAACCTATGTCTTAGAAGTTGTGAAAGACCATTGTAAATTTATCCAGACTGACTGCTATTTTGGCTTTTCAATTCAATAGGCTGACGTCTCAAAGCTACAGTAATTGTTAGCATTGACTATATAGGTACATATATTACAATGTGTTCTATTCTTTAGCTCTACAATGCCACAAGCAAGTCTATTATACTATTGACTTATCAAGACAGTCCCTCATTTTCTCATAATTTTGCAACCAACAATAAATTACTTAATTAATTTATTTGCCTTATGAACTTTTTTCACTCTTTCCTCATTTATTTTATCAATTATAGATGCTCTATTACTTTTAAACAGTGCATGGGGGATACTGAATTCTACCATATGTTTTGTTAGTTGACCTTTCTGCTTTCCATTTCAATGGACCTGATCTGCCCTTGCAGATTCTCATTCAATAATTTGGAAGCTTTGGATTGGATAATGATGGACTTTGTAATGAAAGTACAAGCTACTATTTCTGCAGCAGCTTAAAATAACAATTAACTAGAAAAGATGAGTGCAGTGACAGGAAATGCTTAGCATATTCCTGGGTAGTGGCAGAATCTGCTGTCATTTTGTCAATCTCTTGAAGGAAAATAAGTCATTAAAATTAATTAAGTGGAACTATTTAGCACTTTAAAAAATGAAATGGTATTCTTATAGTTGAAATATCATACAATGTTAGGTGTTAATACTGCTTGACTTCAACCTCATTGAGGAAACGTTGGTGTGAGAAATGCTGAAATATGACCAACGAACCTTTGCTAACCTGGAGACAAGGGGGAAAAAGTCTTTCAAAACAGATGACGTTGGGCACAGTTGTGTGGCCTATAGTCCCAACATCTCAGGAGACTGAGGCAGGAGGATCAGTTGAGTTCAGGAGTATAACATAACATAACACTGCATAACATAACAAGATCCTAACTTAAAAACAAAAAGCAAATCTAAGGACACCACACACCAAACTTTAATTAAAACTGTGGATTTTTGTTTGTCTTGTTTGGTTGATTTTTTGTTTTGTTTTGTTTTTTGCAAAACTAACAAAGGCATATGATATTATGATATTCATGTAGACAGAAGGGATGCTCTTCAGCTCTTCCTGCAATCTTAATCTCTTGAGCCAAGGGAGCATTCACGAATCACAAATCACAGTTGAATGATTCAGGAAAGTATGACTATAAGTAAATGTACCTACGAATTTATTAAATTCTGTTTTTCACTTTCCATAAAAGAATAGGATCAATTACTAAAAAGAAAGTAAATTATAAGACAAAAACATTAATAAAACCATTGAAAATATTAAAACTTATCATCATGGATACACATTTTACACTTCTGGCTATTAATATTAAAAGACAGAGTATAATCACTTGGACATTAACTTTTGCCCTGAAAGATGAATACCCTGTTCTGACTAATATTATATAAACTTTTGGGCAGGATTAGTTGGAAGCATTAATAATACTATCAAGAGCAAGAAAGACCAAATTTTCTTAATGACAGAAAAGGGGGAAAAAGCAAACAAAAATTTTTTAAAATAATTAATCTAAGCCTCATTGACTCTTTCAAGTCTTATTTTTTTCTTTTGCAAAAATGACTCTGACTATTGCCTTAACCCTGCAACGGAATCAAGAGATGCCCTCCAGAATGCTTAGGAATTCTTATCACACAAGGATATAAGCATGAGTACCAGATTACACTTTGGTAATTTTAAATCCAAGCAGATGGTGTGGGTCTTTAGATCAGTTTCTTAAAATCATCTTCTACTATGTCATCAGCTCTTAACTGGAAATGGCACCACACCTAACTGATTCATGGAACATCTTAATACTTAAAATACTCAATGGTATTCACAATGCTGTGCTATTTCCAGCATCTACAAGTCAGCTGGGGGCAGCAGAAGTTACCCAATTACTTTAATGTGGCTGGACTGGATTCCTTTATATTAGCAAATGTTCTGTGTAACCACTGATAGATTATTTAGAACATAAAACATGTAAGTCATTTTTCTATGAAAATCTTTATAACACACTTTTAAATAGTAAATATTTTATTTTATCTTTAGATCAAAGGTAATTTTAGGAATAATATGACTATATCTTGCTGTAACCAGTGATATCCTTGAAAACATTTTAAAAATATAAACCTATTTGCCCTCACACTAAATGATCCCAGTTCTAGGTCTTTCTGTTCTTATATGTGTGTTAATCATTTATTTTTAGGCCATAACAGGTTAATAGGGCCAAGACTAATAGCATTTCTCCCCCCAACTAACTAGCATTTATGCTTTGAAAATACTCTGCATCAGAAAGCAAAGTGCGAAGATGGTTTGAAGAATTTTAATATTTTTTTTAATCTTGAGAGCCTCAAGTAATTAAAGGGATGAGTAGTTAGTGTTATTGAATAGGTGACTTTGGGATAAATTAGTTTTACAAAAATTTCTTGAAAGCATTCTTGTATACAGATTTGGTGATTGCTGGGTCTTATACTTGAATAAAATATTATAGGTTATTGAACCAACCAACCAAACAGTTTTTGATAGGTATTATTTTAAAAGTTAAAATAATGGAAATTACTTTACCCAATGTTAACTGATATAACAGGCTAGTGAAGTAAAAATAAATTCACTAAGAAAAAAGCTGCTAATTGCACAGGAATACTTAGCATAGCTGAGTTGATAAGCACTTTTTCCTCTAAAATTACAGCATGAAAATGATCCTAATTTGTATATTTGCCTAAGATAACTATTCCCAAGGGTTGTTTTTGTTAATGGCAGTAGGGAAAGATAATAAAGCCAGGGGCACCCAATTGTGTAAAATTGGTATAATAATTAATTACAAACCTGGCCCAGGAATTAAGTAGTCACCTTGCCAGAGTAAGTTCAAAGGCATTTAGGTGGTTTATTTAAGTTTATGATTTCAAAATATTGAATTAGGCATTGTGGGCTGGAAAGGATAATAGATCAGTGAATTAAATAGCAGAAGAGAACCTTGGCCAAATAAAGCTCCAACTCTGGCTCAGCTTCCAAATTTGCTGGAGGACTTGAACAAGTCACTTAGCCTCCTTGTCCTTCAAGTGCCTGGCAGCCAAATAATGAATTACCTCTGAGAAATGGAGCGAGAAGTTAAATTAAATACCACTATACATGTTGAAAGACACGAAATTGCTAAGTAGATACACTAAACAACTATTTTAACTGTACAACTTTTGATCATCAGTAATCTTTTTGTTGGTACTAGGGATTGATCACCCAAGGATGCCTTACCATTGAACTATAGCCACAGTTCTTTTTCTTTTTTTATTTTGAGCCAGGGTCTCGCTAAGTTGCGGAAGCTGGCCTTGAACTTGCAATTCTCCTACCTCAGCCTCCTTGGTTGCTGAAAGGACATGGTGCCACCATGTCCAGCTTGAACGAATAATCTTTTATTTGTTCTTTGTAGATATACAAGACAGTAGGATATATTTTGACATATTATACATACATGGAGTATAACTTCCCATTCTTGTGGTTGTAAATGATGTGGAGTTACACTGGCCATGTATTCATATATGAACATAGAAAAGTTATGTTCGATTCAGTCTATTGTCTTGCTCATTCCCAGCCCCTTTGTCTAATCCAATGAACTTCTATTCTTTGCTCCCCTTCTTATTGTGTGTTAGCATCTGCATATCAAAGAGAACTTGAAGAAATAATTTTTAGGCACAGTTCACTAAAAGATTTCAATAGGTAGCACTCTGTCAACATGTTAGTCAAAATCAGTTTGCAAGTATAAATTCTGTTCATTTCCAAGTCCAAGTTTCACAATAGGCAATTAGATTCCTGAATAGGGTTTATCATCAAGTCATTTCATCTCAACAAACTAATTCATCTCAAATCTAAATAAACACAAAGTTCTAGCTCGATTAACTAGAGTGTTTCATTGCACTCAATGGTCCTAAAAAGACAATAAGTTTAAACATTGATGCAAAATCCTTCGTTTATTTTACCAGCTGTTTGTTGATTAAGTCTACTGTTATTCCATTATCTAAAATATGACAGGCTCATATGTTGTGGTCATTCTGCTGACTCCGAAGTCTTTAAGATCCATGAGTCTTTTCAGTTAATGGAGTTACATCCAGACTGCTAGGACACATGATCATCATCTACTTATTTGTCATTTATCTAATGTTTTAAAATATACTCTGTACTTCTCTGTATTGCTTACCATGTATTTACTTATTCATATGGTGTTCATTTATAGACATTGACTTACTACTTGGCATTCAAGGTACAAAATGGTCAAGTCCTGCTCAGATATATGTGAACATCCCATCATAATGCAGTAAGGTCACAGTGAGGTAAAATAGCTGAATCTGGAGTATCATGGAGAGCAATAGAGAGGAGTAATATTTGAGCAGGAATGAGAGATTTCCAAGCAGAAGAGTCAGTGGGAAGAAAGATACAGAGTAATTATTCAAGACTAGTCAAAGAAGTTAAAGAAGCATGAGTCCCAAGGTATGGTAGAGATTAGGTTATGTGGGAGCCCCATGGGACAGAAAGTGTCAGGAGATGAGGCTGGAAAAACAGGAGCAAGATCTTTAAAACAAACAAAACAAGTTTAAGCTTTGGCTTCTATATAAAATGGAGAAGCATCACTAAAAACCTTAGAGGGAATGAGGAGGACATTGCCAGCTCTGCTTTATAGAGACGTGATTATGTAACAATGAGGGATAGGATCAGGGCTGGGGAAGGAAGCTCAGTAAGAGGGCACTTGCCTAGCATGTGTGAAGCCTGGGGTTCAATCATTCAGTACTGAAAAAAAGAAGTATGATAAGCTAATGTTCTAGAAGACCCCTTGGAGCAGGAAGGCCTAGGAACTTCTGAGAGCCTGAATCAGAGCAGTGACAGTAGGCCTAGAGAGGAAGAAATGTCTCTGAGAAAGATCTGGAAAAGTGAACAGGAGCTAGCAGTCAACTGTATGTGGACCTGAAAGGAAAGAGGCACTCAAGTTTTGGTTTGGTCAACTGAGTATACCATAATGCCACTGCCCATCATGAGAAATAGAAGAGAAGGGGAAGGTTTTGTGAAGAAGATAAACTGGGTCTGAAATGCCAGACCAACTGGAGATGTTTAGAATGTAGTTAGAAATATGAACGTGGAGCCTGGAAAGATTTAAAGTCTCAGTGATAGAGATTTGGCAGTCTCAGCATGCGGTCAGAGCCAGAGGAGTAAATGAGATTGCCAAGGGCAAGCAAATGAAATAGTGAGGAGACTGAGAAGGTACCCTGGGAAACATCATTGTAAGTGCCAAAGAAAAATAATGACTCATGGATGATTACATACGAGGACAAAGGAAAGCAGTAGAGTCCAGAAGAAACCCAGGGTTTTGAGCTGGGAGATTGGTAAACTGTAGTTCCATTAGTTACAACAAGAAAGTCAAAAAGAAAAAGGAGTTTGGTGATCAATTTTAGACAAGTCAAAAAAATTATTTTCTTCTGTTACCATAATAAGTTATGTTACATTATATCTAAACTATTTCCAAAGTTTTATATATTATTTATTTATTTATCTGTGTATTTATTTTTGGTGCAGAGGATTGAACTCAAGGCCTTGTGTGAGATAAGCATGTGCTCTATCACTGTGCTACACCTAGTTTTATATTTTTCAAGGTCTATCTGACCATCACCGAATACTATAGTATCAGGTATTAGAAAGGCCATGGGATAGGGAATTAGAAACCAATTGAGTTTTTCCTGGACTCACTATTCATTCAAATATTTGTTGAACATTTGTCTGTGCCACATACTATGTTAGATGCTGGTGTTGTGGTGGTGTAATATTTGCCCACTAAAAAGTAATAGAGAAAACTAATTAATGAGATACACACAACAAATCTGTAAGGACAAATGTATTAATGCTCTTAAAAAGCAAATATAGAATATGTGCGAATTTTTAACAGCCTAGGACCTGACCTAACAGGAAGGTCAGGGAAGATTTTTTTTGAGGAAATAATAGTGCAGTTGAGAACTGATGTTAAAAAAAAATAAATAAATGCAAGAAGATGGGCTGGGGTTGTAGCTCAGTGGTAGAGCACTTGCCTAGCACGTGTGAGGCACTGGGTTCAATCCTCAACACCACATAAAAATAAAGAAATAAAACAAAAGATATTGTGTCCATCTACAACTAAAAAAAATTCATTAAAAAAAAGCAAGAGGATGGTACAGCATGTATGCAGAGCTGTAGCCTGGACAGAACAGAGAATAAAGTAAAACAGTTTTTGAATGGGTCTAGTGAGATGAGCAAGATCTAGCTATTCAAAGGTTTTGTTATTTGTCTTTAGACATTTATACCAAGAACAAAGATAAGGCTTGAGAAAAATTCATATATGGATTTTCTGAAGAGATATGCTTTTTAAAAAAGATTTGACTGCATTATAGAGAACAGAATGATGAAGAGAAGTGGTTATAGAAGCATCATGTAGGAAGGCCATTACAGAGGCTAGACAGAAATGAGGGGTCCTTGTACTCAGAGTGGCAGTGGAGGAGAGAGGTGGACTGATGTCTAAGATATTTAAAAGGCAAAAGCAATGGAACTTGATGGATTGAATAGGAGCGGTAGGATGGGGGTTCCAAGATGATACTCAGGCATCTTTCTTGCCCATGCATCTAAATGGATAATGCTGCCATCCACTACGATGGAGGTCTTTGGGGGTGCAAGGTTTGTGGTGGTTGAAGTTGCTAAGCTTAACTGAGGTATGTTGGATTTGAGGTACATTTGAGATACCCAATAGATATTCCAAAATAGACCTTACCACACAGATTTGGAGGAGAGATCTAGGAAGGAAATCACAACTGGGAGTCGTTGGGAATGCTAAATAAGAATGGTTTTGTTGTTTGTTTGTTTGTTTTGTTTTGCTGTTTTAGACTAAGTTCCTATACTGGATCCCAACAGACCAAGCTGAAAGTCAGAATGGAATCATGCTAAAGTTCCATGTCACCAAGTGAAATTAAACTGTTTATCTCACCTTCCTAGAAATCAGGATTAGAGAGATAATAGCCACATTTCTAAACAGTCCAGTTTCAGTTGGTATGACAAGGAGATTCCCTCTGCTTTAATCCTTACAAAAGAAGGCAACCTGAAGTAACCTGATGCTAATCAACCAGTTATTTCTCTGTTCTCTCTTTGTCCTCACATTACAAGGAAAGTAACTTTGAAATGACCCATTCAGTTTTTTTTGTTGTTGTTGTTTGTTTGGGTTTTTTTTGGGGGGGGGGCGGTACCGGATATACAATTCTTGTTTCTGCTTTCCTCAGGCCTTTTCTAGCTATTAAACCAGTCTCCTCTGCTAGGTTCACTGGAATGCATTTTCTGTTTTATGGAATGAAGTATTGCCTGGTTCTAGAATTGAAAGTGTAGCCAATTAAGATCTTTAAATTGTTGTAATTTTGTCTTTTGACAAATATACATGACAGTTAAAACACTGATGTCGATAGGACTCTCAGGATGCAATGTGAGGTGACAAGAGGGCCTCAAATTCAGCTTTTAAAAGAAATTAACCAAGTGAGGCAGCAAAGGCCTCTAATCTCTGCTAATTGGGAAGCTGAAGCTTGAGGATCATAAGTTTGAGACCCACCTTGGCAATTTAGCCAGCTCTCAAAATAAAAACAAAAGAACAAAAAAAAAAAAAAAAGAAAAATCAAAAGGAAATTGTTGAAACATGTAAAGTCCAAGTAGAGAAAGATAACTTGGCAAATGAGAGTAAGAATGATAAGAAAAGCAAAAGAAAGGCTGAGAATGTAGCTTAGTGGTGGAGCCTTGGGCCCAGCACAGTGGGGGATGAAATAAGTAGGAGAGTCAAGTGCAAGGAGAACATTCTAAGAGAAAGAGAAATCAGTATTTGAAGCCCTTGGGCAGTGTCTATGACTACTGTCCTTTTCTGTCAAATCTGATGTTTGAAGAAATGTTGAAATCTATAAATAGGGGCTGGGAATGTAGCTTGCATGAGGCCGTGGGTTCCTAGTTACCATTCCCCACCCAAGAAAAAAGAAATCTATAAGTGATTTTATTACATAATTTGTCTCCGTTGTGGGTTTGTCTGTTTTTTTTTTTCAAAGCCTGGGATCATTCACATCCTTATGTTACTGTCAGTCCTGCTTAGAACAGTAAAAAGAAAAAGTCCCCAAAATATGAATTTGAATGGGAAAATCTACCCAATTCATTTGTATGCTTACATGGACAGTAACTGCACTCAGAATCTGGAACCTCCTTCCCACTTGCTTTTCTCTCCTCCTTTTCACCAACCTGGAAAACCCCAGAAACGAATTTGGGACCTGTGGATATGAGCCTTTAGAAATAAAGCTACTGAGTAATCAGCTGCCTTTGGGTAAATGGCCAGCTATGGGGTGGAAGAAACACCTGACATTCAGGAATGCCTTAATGGTGCACTCTTCCCTCATCTTGGGGCGAGTAATGACACATCCCAAGCTCTTCCCACTTCGACTTCTGCAGTGGTCATTACTCATCTTCAAGAAGAGGGAAGGTCAGAAATGAGTGGACACTCCCCACAGAGCCTAACTAGCCAGGCACCTGGCCCAGTGACTGTCCTTCTGCCTCCCTGCGGATGAGAGGAAAGCTAGCTATCGCCACCCACCCCTCCCTCTTCCTTCAGGCCAGACGCTGGGCTTGTGGCAACAGTTCTAACCACAAGCTGACTACTATATACAAATGATTCATTTCCAGCCTTCTGCTTTCCTTTAAAGAGTCAGCTGTCATGTGCGACTGTGACTCACTGAAGCTCCTTTGCCCCAGGGAAATAAGCGCTCTAAAGATTCCTGAGTCCCAGGCCCCTCCTAAGCCAAGAGAGTCACGTTGCTCTTGTGATGATACAGCACAGAAGCATGTGGGCTAATTCCCATTTGCTGTTCTGCCAGCCAAAGCACCATTGTTTCTGAGTGTAAGTAGAGAGAGAGGAGACAATGTGTGTTGCTTTTATTATGCAGGACAAAACTGAGGCCCTGTTGTGGCATGCAAAAATTGGAGAGCAAATGAGTATTTGCACAGTGGTTCAGAGAGTGAGATGGCTGATGTTTCTGATTCTATACTATGCTCACAAGAGAACACAGAAACTTTCAGAAACTTCAGGAAGTTCTCCCGAGCTTTACATACTCAGTACACTGAGTCTCATGCAATGAAAGTCCACAGATGACATAATCATCATCTTTTGGCTCTCTCCATCTTTCCCTCCTTATTTTATTTTTGTTGTTTACAAAAGACTGACATCATTTTCAAACTAGTTTTCCAGTCAGATATATAGCATAGTTTTTCAAAAATCTATTTCCAATGAGGCTTTCCTATAAGGAAGATGCTCTGGTAACCACATTTTGGAATCTAGTTTTCTGAATTCCTCCTCATGTGGATGTCCTTTATATTTCAGAATCAGGTCAACTGTTGTGAGCCTTTGCCAGAGCTTCATACTGTTGAGGCCACAGACAGATGAATCACCTATTGCCTAACTAAATTGAGCTAGAATGTGTCACTGGCAGCACCCCTATTTCAGATTTATCCCAGACTACTTCTTCTGTCATTTAGTTTTAAGGGGTTATATTATTGATATTCACCAAATGAACAAAGGCATTGAAGAGTTTTGATGTGTGTAAGAGTTAACAAAGCCTGATATTTTATATTCATGAAAGAGAATTAAGCAACAGAGTATGAATTCTAACCTATATGGTGATATATATATATATTTTTTTAATATTTTTTTAGTTGTGGATGGACACAATGTCTTTATTTTATTGCTTTGTATGTGGTGCTGAGGATCGAACCCAGGGCCTCATGCATGTGAGGCAAGCGCTCTACCGCTGAGCCACAGCCCCAGCCCCGATATTTTAATATTATAGACCTTTACATTGTTAACAACCATTTTATGGACAAATATAATGATTACATTTTACAAGAGAGTCTATTACTTTATTTGTCATAAGGAAGTTTCATTTACTCTCAGTGGACTCAAATTAAGTTTATAGAATATTTATTTTTAAATATGGAAAGTTATCACTGGGATAACCGGGAGTTTAAAAGTTAATCCAGACTTTTAAGTTTGCAATTAAACCTGAAGATCAGATTCAGGAAAAAAAATCCAAACTGGTTCTTTTAATGAATAAAGGACTAAAACCAAGGGTCAGCTTTTTCATGATGAATAGCAGTCTCACTGCCTCACTAAGATAGATTGGAGATAACTTTCTGTGACATCCCTCCCCCAGTCTATTTTTAGTACCTTAAAGGGAGAATCACAATGTTCTTTAAAGAAAGTCCAAATTTAAATTTTTAAATGTAGCATAAGTAAAAAACAGTGTTTTGAAATTAAGAAAACATTATCATTAGTCCGAATTGACCAAATTCACAAATTTATTGAACATCTGTTTTACTAAAGACATTGGACCAAGCTTTTCAGGGGATTCTAAGAAATAACTAGGTCTTTGTTCATAGGAAACTAAAAAGACAGATTACACTGTACAAAGTTTAATACCAACTTAAAACAAGTAATAATGTGGTTTAACTAAAAGATGATTTTGTCATATACCTAATTGCCAAATGAATGATACAGGCACTGTAAGCATCCAAAAAAAAAAAAGGAAAAAACACTTGAAGTCTATGTAATTAGAAAAGAATTTAGGTGAGATTTGAGCCAAACCAACTATTAGTAGTTTTACCAGTTGTGGATTAGGATTAGAAACATACAAAATGGTAAAAACATTAACATTTAAACATTAACATTTTGTATGTTTGGTGTTGGGTTTGACAGCTGCACAGAGGGACTTCATGGCCAATCACAATGCTGTTGTTCTTGCAGAAGATGCAAATGATGCAAATGATTACATAGAATTGAATGCTTCAATGCAAGATATCTTTACTCAGAAGATAGACATATGTTCTTAGAGTGATTTTTTTAAAGATTAATATCATTTTTCTTTTCTTTTTCTTTCTCTCTTTTTTCAATTGGAATGAAACCAGGGGCACTGAGCTACCTCTGAGCCATTGACCTTGCACTTGTGATTCTCCTGCCTCAGCCTTCCAAATAACTGGGATTATAGGCCTAGGCCACCATGCCCAGCTGTACTGTTAACTTTTTAAATGACATATTTTTTTCGTGGTGAACAGGAAAATGTTCACAAATTCAGTCAAATTGACAAAGGTAGTAAAAATGACCTTTCAGGTGACTATTGCTTTCTAACAAAAGGAATGCAGTCGTGTGTCCCAAAGGTGAATGTGCCCAGGAATTACCTGAGAGTCCTGTTAAAATGCAGAGTTTGAATCTGTAGGTCTGGAATGAGACCTGAGAATCTGTGTTTCTAACAGTCCCCAGAAGAGGTAGGAGCTGCTAGTCTGTGCACTTCAAGCAGCAAGACTGTGGAGAAAGGAACATTCATGCTGTCTTCCCTGCAATAATAATATTGCTATTTCCGTTAAATAGAGTATTAACATTTTGTATAGCTTTTGTCCTTTGTTCTCACCCAATGCTATGTATGTCTTTGCCTTTAGCACGAAAGCAGGAGATTATCAAGGTCACTGAACAACTGATTGAAGCCATCAATAATGGGGACTTTGAAGCTTACACGTGAGTAGAGACACATTTATTTTGCTTTCATATGAAAAATGTGCTTTCAATGTGATTGCTTTCTTTAACATATCTGCATTCATGTATATTTCACCCCATTTTGATATGACATCACCAGTTTTATTTCATGTAAATGATGAAGGACCCTCAGGAGGAAATAAACATATTTAGGATTTCAGAGAGAGATGACCAGACTTTCAAAGACTAGGGATTTCTTTGCAAATGCACAGATGTGTAACCATCCACATGTGAGTGAAGGGCATGCAGGCAGAGCAGTCCATGTGGGCACCGACATAAAAAACAGGAAAGCACAGAAAACATTGTGCTTAAACATTCTTAACATTGGGGGTTAAGAAATCATTTTTCTTGCAGTTCTACAAGGGTGCAGGGACAAAGAGATTCAATTCATCAGGCAGTCTTCTCCCTCTTCAATCAGTGCAGTTCAACTTTCCTGAGCAGTATTTGTTTCCATATGTTTGTCTCCTAAAAGAAAGTTTTTTTGGTACTGGAGGTTGAACTCAGGGGCACTTGACCACTGAGCCACATCCCCAGCCCTATTTTGTGTTTTATGTAGAGACAGGGTCTCACTGAGTTGCTTAGCGCCTCTCCATTGCTGAGGCTGGCTTTGAACTCGCAATTCTCCTGTCTCAGCCTCCCTAAGTGCTGGGATTACAGGCTTGCGCCACCGCGCCCGGCTTCCTAAAAGAAATTTTATTTGAAGAAAAGATTCTAATGCTTCAAAGTTTATAAATAAGTGATTTTTAGGTTATTAAGGAAATCACTTTAAATACAAATAAAGTATTCAATTTAAATAGAGCATGAAGGTTTATTGCACAATGTGAGTCCATAAATTAGCTCTTTGGGAATAAAAATCTGTCTAAGCCTTCTCACTCCATACAGCAAAGAGAGTTTCCCTTGAGTGAAAGAGTTAAATGCAAAAACTGTGACTGACTCTGATCTCTGATTACCAAACTCTTTCTAAGCTTAAAACAGGGAAAATAATCATAAATGAGAAGATAAACTTGTTAGTATATGTAATTAAATAAAACTTGTATACTTCCAAGAGTCAAAAAGAATACTGAGACAAACAATAAAATTAGAAAAATATTTGCAAGACCTCAAAAATTAGTGTTTTATATTGTATAGATAAGATTGAAAAGCAGAAAAAAAATAAAGAACAGACTATCAACCCAAGATAGTCTGAAATAGAAATGAAAAGTAAACTAACAAAATCATGTTCATGTCTACTAAGTAAGAATGTGCAAACCTGACTGCAGAAGCAGTATCTGACTATCAGATCAGTAGAGATACCGTCTCTCCTTACAGCCAGACAGGCACAAATACTGCAGGATGACTTTCCTACACCATAGGATGGAACATAAATGGTTGCAAAAATTCAGGCTGGTTGTGTTAGGGGTGGAGGGCATTAGTTGTTATATACTAGACAAGTTTTTATAAAGCTGTTATATACTAGAAAGTTTTATAAAGGTTCACTTTAATCCTATAATCCCACTTATAAGAATTTAACATGACATAGATTTTGGTTCTGGGGATTGAACCCAGGGCACTTTACCACTGAGCTATATCCCCAGTCTTTTTAATTTTTTATTTTGGGACAGGTTCTCACTAAGTTGCTTAGGGTTTTGCTAAGTTACTGAGGCTGGCTTCGAACTTGCAATCCTCCTGCCTCAGCCTCCTGAGTTGCTGGAATTACAGGCATGTGCTACCATACCCAGCTTTATTACATGGATTTTGAATCTAAAACATAGTATAAGATTTATGAACACAGATATACATTGAAGCATATTCATAATATTGAGAATCTCCGGGACAACATTTAAGTCCAACATTATAGTAACCATTACATAACCTTCAGTGCCATTAGTACAATGGATGTTTATGTAGAGTTTCTAGTGACCTGGTAAAATACTTGAGATGTTTTTGCTGAAAAGAACAATAGTATATAAAGGTATATGTACATAATCATTCAAACTACATAAGAAAAAGCATTAAAAGTGGAATGAAATGTGTCCAATTACCTTTTTAAAAGAAAAATAAAGAAGTTGCCTCTGAGAAGTAAAATTACAAGTGGTTCTTTTTTTCTACTTCCTTTTTATTCTTTCCAAATTTTGTATAAGCAAGTATTACTTTTTTTTTTCATTAGTGACAAATAGCTGTATTAGCTTTCCATTACTATAACAAAATACTTGAGATAGTCCACTTACAAAGAGGAAAGCTTCATTTTGGCTCATACTTTCAGAGGTTTCAGTCCATGATCCATTGGTCATGGGGCACAAGCCCTGTTGTTTGGGGCTTGTGGCAGTATAAGCATCATGGCAAAAGCCCATTTATCTTGTGGTAGCTGGGAAGCCAAAGAGAGGAAGAAGCAGTGCTAGAGTCTCAATATCTCCTTCAAGATCACACCTCTAGTAGCCTAACTTCCTCTCACTAGGCCCTACCTCCTCAATGTTCTACCACATCCCAGTAGTACCCTGGGATTGGAACTAAGCCTTCAAAACGTGAGCATATGGGGGACATTATAGACTATAGCAATAGGCAAATATAAAATATGGAAGACAGCAAATGTAAGAACTAAATTAAATCAGGAGCTGATTCTTATAAATTAAATGTGTGTGCATATACATACAAACACACATATATACATTATTTTTCAATTCTTTAACATGACCAAATAAAATATATTTGGAATAAAAGAAACAGTTTTTTAGAAAATGGAGCTTAGAAGAACACTTTTTTGTCATCAGACACAGTTATTAAATGATTGTTGTTAGCTCTCTGCCATAGAACCTTTCCTTCTATTTTTTCCTTTTGCTATTGTAATCTTGTTAGATCCATCTGATTCTCCAAATAACAAGAATATTCTTTTTGAAAATAACAACAGTGGGAGAAAAAAAAAAATTTTGTAATAGCATTCCCCTGAGGAACGGTGGAAAGTTGTGCTTCACCGTCGTTTTTATTCAGGCACAGAAGATAATTGTAACCAGGCAAAAATGGATTATTATCTATATTCCCAGACCATTTAAAGACAATGCCTGGGATCACATTGGTTCACTAATTCCTTTGCTTATAGAGGCCTTGGGTCTCATTTTATACTTTTAGGCCTAGGGATAATCCAATAGCACTTCCATTTGGCAGATTTTGGATGCATTGACAAAGCTCTGTCAACTGGTCCATAGAACACCTGTTCATAACATTCACACACATGTCAAATGGCAGCTTTGTGAATCCTTTTTTAAATGAAGTGTGTTAGAAAAGATAGATGATTGATTGATAGATGAGTGAAAAGAGAAAAAATAGATTAACAGATTTGCAACTATATTAACTCTTTTGAAGGCTGTGTAAAAGATTCATCAAAATATAGTGATTTCCAGATGATTTTGAAATGATGTCAAGTAGTAAGCATTTTGGTTCACTGATATTGACAACCAAAATTCCTATGGATAGAGGAAATAATAGCCCCTGGCAGAATAAATTCCTGTTACCATAGGAACACTATTCTTTTTTTTCTTCCCACATTTTTTTATTGATGTATAATAGCTGTCTGTACATTATGACGGGACTTAAAATAGTTGTATATGCACACAATACACAATAAAACAACATAATTTGGACAATTTCACTTCCCAGCATTTCTTCCAGGAACATTATTATTAACAGAAAGAGATTTTAAATATATGACTGGAGCTTAAAAGATACCTGCCCCACAGGCAGCCTCAGACAGAATTTTGAAAACACAATACCCCCCCACACCCGACCTTTTTTCGATTTTCCTTACCACACAGAGTAGTTGCTGTGATCTCCTACCCTGAAAGTACCCTTTGTGATAGCCAGCTGCACATTCAATGAAGAGTACTGCACTTTTAAGAACCCTAGTTTGACTTTTGAAAATTGTTTTTTTGATTGAATAGTTAAGAAACTTGGGCTGAGGATGTAGCTCAGTGGTAGAATGCTTGCCTGGCATGCGGGAGACCCTGATTCAATCCTCAAGAATGAAAAAAAAAAAAAAAATTAAAGAAATTTTGCTGGGCACAGTAGCACACAACTCAGCTACTCAGGAGGCCGAGGCAGAAGGATCTCAAGTTCAAGGCCAACTTGGATAATTTAGCAAGACCCTGTCTCAAAATAAAATTAGAAAAAAAAAAATCTTTGAAGATGTAGCTCAATAGTAGAGTACCCCTGGGTTTAATCCCCAGTTCTGGAAAAAAAAAATTTTTTTTAAATGAAAAAATATAAAAGACATCTATTATGTGTATTTTAACCTCCTGTTAATTTTCTTTTGAAAGTAAACTTTAACCTTAAGCTCAGTTAAGTCTTGTAGACATGCCAAGAAGTATAGGATATGATACCTTTCTTTAAGTCAATTATAATATAGATTTAAATCAATTAATTAGTTTGTCCCTATCATAGTTGTCTACAAAGTTTCGTTTTGAAATTTGTTCCTCAGCCTACTCTGTCAAGGTCTGTTAGAAATTTTTTATTTTTAGTGATTTTTCAGAGGCTCTTTTCTTCTCTGATTGATAACTAAGAATGTTTTACACATAGAACAACAAAACATATTAGCACATTTATCAATTGAATATTTTTATTATTTTTTCTTCCTACAGAAAAATCTGTGACCCAGGTCTTACTGCCTTTGAACCTGAAGCTTTGGGTAACTTAGTAGAAGGGATGGACTTTCACCGATTCTACTTTGAAAATGGTACATTTACTCTAAATTCAAAACGTGCTTTTTTCGACCTCTCTCTGAATTTCTCCAAAATTTGCGAACTCTTCTTCTCTTTTCTGCAAGAAGTTCTTTGTCCAGCATCATTTTACAAACTTTTTGTTTGAAATTGAAAATAATGTTTACACACACACACACACATATACATATATATATACAGAGACAGAGAGAGAGAGGGAGGGAGGGAGACAGACTTAAAAGATTTATTTTGTTATGAAAAACATTTGCGCTTTTTTTTTTTTTTTTTTTTTTTTTTTTTTTTTTTTTTTTTTTTTTTTTTTTTTTTTTTTTTTTTTGATGGTGGTTGTGTTGGGGATCCAGCTAAGGGCTTTGCACATGCTAGGCAAGCCCTCTACCACGAGCTATATCCCCAGCCCTGGATAAAAGATAATTTTGATGGAATGCACTCATTAAGTCCCAGGACATGTATAATATAAACTGCATAATGTTAGGAAGAAAAGTATTATTTCAAGGTTTTTACACCTGTTCATGTATGAAGAAATGAAAGGAACCAAAGCACATAGTATGTTCTACATAGAAGAATGCTGTCAAACATATTTGGTGCTTATTTTCAAAATGAGATATGAAAAAAGATGAGCAATCAGATAAACATTTCCATTCAAATTGTAGGAATTTTAGTGGTCTCAGACGAAATAGCCACATTTCAGAGAAAATGACAGAAGTTTCTCCTATAGAAAACCCTCAGGCAGGGGCTGGTGTTGCAGCTCAGTGGTAGAGCACTTGCCTAGGATGTGTGAGGCACTGGGTTCAATCCTCAGTACCTCATAAAAATAAATAAAATAAATATTTTTTTAAAAGAAATATTCCTCAGGCCATCAAAAGATGTGTAAACCAGGAATTCCCTTTATTCTTCTTTTCCTTATCCCTAATGACAGTAGAAGTCATATTTTCATGATGCATGCAGTGAATTCATTGTTTTTGCAGTGAGATGAGATCTTGTTGATTTAAAAATGAACTGTAGTAATGACTAGGATAATTAAGCTCACCTTCAGTAATTATAAACATTGATAAAAATGTTGGCCTTGACGTGGATTTAAAAAAATTTTTTTTGTTAGTTGTTGATGAATCTTTATTTATTTGTATGCAGTGCTGAGAATCGAACCCATTGCCTCACACATGCTAGGCAAGTGCTCTACCACTGAGCCACAACCCCAGCCCTTGACGTGGATTTTTAAGATGTATTATGAGTTGCTTTTTCTTATATGCACCATGCAATTGCAAACAAGCCAAAAGAACTAGGTGACAAATTCACCTGAATAAAGCTTTAGTAAATGTTATCATATGCTCTATATTCTAGTGCTCTGATTGACAGCATCTCATATTTCCTCCATCTGACTCTTAATCAACATCATCTCATGAATAGTAAAAGAATCCATTAACACATTAACATTTGAACCTATTTCAGCAAAATACTGCCTTTTTATTATGTTCCATAAACACATATAATCTTCATAATGGGGTATTCTTTTTATGTGACTATAATAATATTTTGAGTAATATATGTAGTATTTTCTGAGAATGAAAAGTAGGTTTAAGTTTAACCTGTTCTAATGATCAAAGAGAAATACCATCAGTAAGTAATGTGTACTAAATCCTCATGTCACTTGGTAAATGAGTAAGTAGAAGAGGTAGCAACTGTCAAAACACCAGAGATGGGAGCCTCATGAAGATTACTTAGTTAAAAAAAAAAAAAAAGGATGATCAGAACCTGACTATTTGGCCAACACCAAATTGTGGATTTTCACTAAATAATCACAGACAGATTATCATGGAATGAAATACTACATGGAGAAGTCACAGGTTAAGATGCAGAAACAAATTCATGCTATGGCCAGCCTTTCTTGGAGACAGGGGTCTCTGTGCTTGATATTTACTGTTTTCTTGTCTACCAACTAACAAAAACAAACTGCACAAGCTATCCTGTGAACTGCCCCAGCAGTTCATTCACTGAGATAACGGCTGCTGCTCAGAGCACCTGTGCCTGGCCTTCTCCACCTCTATTCCTATTATGGCTTCTATCTCTAACCATTTCCCATTACAAATAAATACTTTTTATAATTTTTTTCCTAATCAATCAAAATTTCTAGAGTAGCATGCAAATGGCCTATAAAAAGTATCAAAGAAAAAAACTGTTTCCCCTTTTGTTCTTTTCTCTTATCCTTTATACTTTAGACAGCACCCAGCACCAATCAGTGCAAATAGCCATATTAATCAATGAGTTAACTAAGGAGTGAATAAGTAACATTTCATTTATTAGTCCCAACTGGAGTTATTACTGGTTTTGGTTTACTTTAAGTAGACACTAATTGTTTTCTTATCATGTTGTTCTTTTTCAGCTTTGTCCAAAAGCAATAAACCAATCCACACTATTATCCTAAATCCTCATGTACATCTGGTCGGTGATGATGCTGCCTGCATAGCATACATTAGGCTCACACAGTACATGGATGGCAGTGGAATGCCAAAGACAATGCAGTCAGAAGAGACCCGCGTGTGGCACCGCAGGGATGGAAAGTGGCAGAATGTTCATTTTCATCGCTCGGGGTCACCAACAGTACCCATCAAGTAAATATTTCCAGGCTGTCAGCTTCTTTGTTAATATATCCATGGTCAGCTCCTTCTACTTATTCCACTGTTAATAGCATGGCATATGTTATTTAATGCTAGTGGTTGATCACATTGGTGGAAATAAAGGCTTTCATGGGAAGAGTCTACAATTCTCCAGGAAAATCTGTCAGACAAGCCAATAAAACTTGCCATAAAGCAGTACACCATAGTTTCTGACAGGAATTAGAAACTATACTATCCAACTGATTTATCATATGGTTAAATCAGAAGGATTCATGTCATAAGACAAAATATTTCTGACTTCATTTTCACAATTGGCCAAGGAAGGTGATGTGGAAGGAAAGCATAGGGCGGAGTTTCTAAAATGGCCAGTGAACTATGAGGAACTTCACTTCCCAGATCACCCCCGGGGCTCATTTACCGACATTAGGAAAACTTTTAAAACAATTTTTACCAAGCAAATATCAAGTACTGCAGTGCTTTCTCACCTCATGTCTCTATCTCAGACGTGTTTGACTACCAGTCAATAATTAGACAAGTATTTATTGCACATCTCTAAGATGTTTCACCTGTGCCAGGCACAATGCGAGATAAAGGCCATTGCCCTCAAAGAACATACATTCTAGTTCAGAAAGTAACTAACTGCAATAAATAAAAAATTATTAAAATTCAGCAAAGAAGTTTATAATCAACTGCAGAGTTGAGGAACCCAATGAACACACTGCTATTAACATTTTATATAAAAGATAGAATCTTAGACAAGGGCTAAAATGGCATTGGAAACATAGAAACATAAAAAGATCAAAGGGAAGATAGTCCTAACTAAAGGAGCATCATGAAGAAAAGTAATGTTAGGATTTGGCTAATATGGTAGAAGGTTATGAGTGAGGAAGATCGGCTTCAACTGGAGAAAGAACAGTTGCAGGAAAAGAGGTTATATGGGCCAAGTGGGACAAGATGAAATCAATAAGGGTGTTTAGACTGAAGAGATATTTTGTCCACTGCGATCTCTTTTCACATTCTCTCACCAGTATCACCTGTTGGTATCTGAGGGTGTGGAATGGGAAGTCAAGTCCATACAAACAGCCATTCAACTCACTCCACAGAATCTATCATGAATTCTTAGTTTGTATGTACCACAATGGTTTTCAAAGGCCTTCTCTATAGCCTCAATAATTATAACGTCATTGTTGGATTTTGCACAAAAAAAAAAAAAAGGATCAACAAAGACAAAAAAATACCTTAAAAGCAATAGGTTGAAATTCCAAAAAGACACCCAAGGAATATGAAGATAATGAAGTCACCTGGTTTTTTTTTTTTGTGTGTGTGTGTGTGTTTTTTTACCCCAAAGAGGTACAGCACAAATTGCCAGTTAACATGGAAGGGATTACATTTGTGTGGTACCAGGGGCTGGGTTTTCCTGTAATCCCCTGAACTGTTGATGGGATAGAGCCTATTTAAGAAAACTTCCTTTTACGCCAGGTGGCTTAAATGGGGCTTCTCTTAATAGGCCACCCTGTATTCCAAATGGGAAAGAAAACTTCTCAGGAGGCACCTCTTTGTGGCAAAACATCTAAGGCCTGAAAACCATTCACATATGGGTCTTGTAAGTAGCATCCTACTCTGGGATACTTTGCAAATGGAGCTAATCTCAGAAAGGCTGCATGGCTGTTTTTTCTTCCCTGGAGGATATTTGTTCTGCATTATATTCAATGAAACACATACAGGGTCTTTAAAAATCCATAGCAATGTTGCATGAGCTCTTATGTCTAACATTCATTTTAGAATATAACCCTTAATTTTAAAGGTAATAAATGCTGAGAAGGACCTTTTTCCTGTAGTTATTGAGCTGTGTCATTTAGAATTCTGGAGTTCTCACACCTACAGATGGTTATGTTGGAGTCAATTCAGACAACTCTCAATTATCCAGACTAATTTGTATTCACCTTTAGAATCCTTTGGTGATTTACTATTTTCTAGAAGTTGCAATTGCTGCAAGCAGTTGGCTGAGGTTAATATGTAAATTAGTTTGCTGTGCAGGACTGAATATGATAGTACTTGAGCCTGAGAACAGGCCACAGGTGGAAGAGAACAGGCCACAGGTGGAAGTGATGCTGAAATTTAAAAGGTACAAAGTAAGTTATTCCAGAGGATAATTGAAAGTTGGCTGTAATTAAATTCATGCCTGTGATGTTGTTTTTAAAGATGTGTTTCTTACACTTGGATTAGGATCCAGATTAAGTGTGGTACTGTTGTGAATATTTTTCCCACTTGAAAACTGGGCCTTATGAGAGCTTTTAAGAAATTAGCTGGGCACGGTGGCGCATGCTTGTAATCCCAGCACTTTGGGAGGCTGAGACAGGAGAATTGCAAGTTCAAAGCCAGTCTCAGCAACAAGAAGGCACTAAGCAACTCAGTGAGACCCTGTCTCTAAATAAAACACAAAATAAAGTTGGAGATGTTGCTCAGTGGTCGAGTACCCCTGAGTTCAATCCCCAGTACCAAAAAGAGAAAGAAAGAAAAGAAAAAAATAGTGCTCTCAATGGTTGCTTTAAAGAATGAAACAAAAATAATCGTGTTTTTTCCACTCTTGTGGCTATATTCCTTGTTAAATTCATTTCAAGGTTTAATTTCCCAAGGAGCCTAAGAATAATGAAAAACCTAAGGATGAACTTGAACTTTGGGTCTCTTTAAACCAAACAATAATATTAATTTCTTAAATTTATCTAGTAAATGTGAGTGCTCAAAACATATATTTATATTTTATAATTTGATGTCTGTGACCCTGTCTCTTTATTTCTAGCTTAGCTTTGTGTGAACAAATAGATAATACTGATTAATTTTATATTCTTCCTATGTCTTTTGAACATTGTGTATTTTAATCTTGCAACGATTTTAAGCAAAGATCTCTTATATGAAGTGTTTTTAATCTAATCTTTAACTGAGTTATAAAATTGTGGACTAGGCATACGTATGGCAAAGCAATTTGATATTTTGTGAAACAATGTAATTTATGTCTTCTTCCTTTTTTTCTCCTTTCAGCTAATTATCAACGTGCCACTTCTGCATTCTTTGTTCTCAAAGCACCTGGATGGTAACCCTGGGCCGTCCTCTCCTCCTCTTCATGCATGTTTCTGAGTGCATGAAGTTGTGAAGGTCCTACATGTTATGCATACGTGATGCATCATCTTATCATATATTCCTTCCTGTACATTGTTTACACTTCAACGATGGGGATGTTCCATGCAAACTGAAATTACTGTTGGCAACCAATAGGGGGAGGTCAGACAAAATAAATAAATAAATAATCCCAGGATATTCCAAGTACAACTATTCATCAAGTTTCTCTGTTTATGCCAAGATTTAACATAACAGACTTAAAAATTATCGTTCTCTGAATGACAGTTTGTAAGAGAAATGTAAATTTTTTAGAACTCTGGCTTTTTTTTTTAAAGGCAAAATATATATCTATATCTATAAATATATATATACTTTCAGTTTCTTGGTGTGATCCTGGTTGAAATGGGTGACTTTTCACTGAAAGCTTTGCTGTTGAACAATTAAAGTGGGTTAATATGTGAGCAAAAATCATATATGCATGTAGAAGTAAGAAGCAGTTGGTTAGCTACCATCTAAAGCCATGATGTTTTTAGTCAAAGTGTAAACTGGAAAAATTCACATCCTGAATGAGTTTGATCACTTTAGAACATACACTGTTCTGATGAATTTACTAAATTGATTTTTGTTTTCCTTTCTCAAATCTGTCCTCTGTTCTCTTCATTTTATCCAATTTCTTTGTTACTTTTGTATGCTTCCTTTTTTATTCTTCTTTTGTTCTTCCATTCATTTTCTTTCTTTTCTCTTTTGGATAGCAATGTGTAAGAATAAAAGTGAAATTTGCAGAATGAGGGTAAAATAAAAATTGAGGTCTTTTGGAGGGAGCTAAACCAGCACATTTGATCATCTTCTGGGCCCACAAAATTTAAAAATAATTAAGTAAAAATAAAGTTTAAATGAATTTAAATAAAGCTTACGCTCTAGTTTGGACTTAGGTATCTCACCTATGTGGGAGGTATTGGAGTTGTTGAAACTTAGACTCCAAGTAAATCCCTGTAACTACACTGCATCCTAGTAATTGGGACGGATGCCAGGAGTATAGCAAACTGAGAGCCGATCAGGGTTTGGTGTGAAAGCACTTGTTTCCACCTTGTGAAAGCTAGGGCCCCTCCTGCCTGCCACTAGCTAGTGTTCTGAAGTTAGAGAGCTTAGGAATGTTTTCCACTCTCGTGAGTTTTTGAATTTGATCTTTGTAACTTGTGCTTTTTCAGCTTTTCTCTTGAGTCAGAGTATCATTCTCCCCTCCAAGGAGTTAGGATTTTCCAGTTTAAAACAAAAAGTAAAGGGAAGTGTCCCGGTTTTCTTTGTGCTTCTCATTTCTCCTTTGTTGATCCAATTCCTGTGAGGCGTTTTCTCTTCCCTGAAATGCTTTCTAGTGCATGGAATCTCCATCAGCGTTATTTTAGCCATAGTTACAGTCCTCAGAAGCCTATTTTTTAAAGTGGAAGCGAGAAACTAAAAGGAAAACAATCCTCCCTCTTTTCTCTCATTTCACCTTTCTGTGTTGATTACTAATAATCTTAGATATTGTTGCTAGTGGACGTATGGTAGATGGGTTGAAGCTTTTCTGATAATTATTACACAATTTAAAATAACATATATTTAAAATAAATATATACAGTAAATGTATTGAGCCATGTTAACCTGCCAATGAGATCTGTGAAAAAGTAATGGCCTCATTTTTCCCTTTTAAATTTCTTTTACCTTTTTTGTGAAGCGGCTATACGTGGCATACATGTATTTAAAAAAAAAAAAAAGTAGGTGTAGAGTGTTTGTTTTTTTACACTTTTAACTTAGCATGTGGTGTTGAAGTATTACCATAGATAAAGTTTGTCTTCCGCACTGAGATGTGAGGAAATTGTGATTTGTTCTCTCCACCACAATTGAATTACACGTTTATTATCTTCTATCATTTTGAAACACTGCAGTTTACCATGGGACACTGTATATATTTCTTGCCATAATGGTAAATGACTGATTGATATATTTAAGAGTTAATAAATTTGTGATTTCTGCTGACAATGTGTCCATCTTTCTTTCCTGAGGTACTGTCTTTATGCATGCATGGTGATGGCCAGTGTCAAGGGTGGTGTGTCCTACTATGGTCTTCACACCTTGCACTTGGTACATCACACCTTGCACTTGGTGATAGTGGCAAGTTATTTTCTCTGTGCACAAAACAATGGTCTCTCCAGGGTAATTTAGCTGAGAAAATAGTTAACAGCTAAGGATCCTAAAAGCTTCTAGACTTGTGCCCTCTGATTCATCCTTCACCCAGATGCTAAGAGGTTCCTTTGTTCCCTCAAATCTGGCTATAGACCACTTCACTGTTATCATCTCCCTTACACAGGCAAGCACTCCCGCCCCTGCCACCTAACACCTTGAACGTGAGTGGACACAAGGACTCAACTTCTTTCTACTTGCTAAAAACACCACGCACCACACACACATTTCTCTCACATTTATTTGTGTTTCTTACCTAGAATATTTGTCCCCTGCTTGATTAACATGATTCTTCCTCATACCAAACATGATCTGTTTGGGGTGTCATCTCCTTCAGCAAATCTCAGGAAGGACTCTGGGCTTGCTTTCTCTCTCAGTGCTTGCATAGCAGCTTGTGTTAATTGCTCCTGCCAACAACATGGTTTCTAAAATGCACTTTGATTTGTGTCTCGTGTGCTAGATTATAATGTCGGCATGGACAAGAACTGTGTATCATACCCCAGGGCAAGGAAGGTAAATTTCATTAATAAATAGTCATCAAACTAAGGCAACACCACAATGGAACCCCTAGGTGTTACCAGATAAGCCTAGATTTAATGTTGGACTCTGTTGCTATTGTCTTGATACTCTGAGCAATTTTTTCTCTCTGGGGAAACCTCTATTTCCATATTTGTAAAATGAATATACTACTAATTTAATAAACATACTAATTTAATAAGGATATTCTGAACATTAGAAATAATGGGTACAGAGTACCTAGAATATAATGTGGTAGGAATTAAATGGTAGCAGTTATAACTGTTCTGATCACTAATATGAATACTCCTACTGCTATTGTTATCCCCTACTCAGGAAAATACACAACTCTTGCTTTGCTATAGGCTCCTCTCTTATGTAAGTTTACAATTATTGGAAATTATATATTCATATTCAAATTTCTCAGCAGGAAGATGAGATTGAGGTAATCACCTAGCTGAAAATACAAAGATGAAATGGAGAAAATCAATATATTCTAGGAAAGCATTCAATGGATTTTAATTTTAAGTTACTAAAATTTGGAATATGTAAATAAAAGAATTATATATAATGTAAGGGGTAAACTTAGAAGACACAATTTTTGAATGATTATATGAAATAAAATTCTACTTCAATGAAGATTTCATGTTTTTGTGGTCTCCTTTGTCAGATGTTAAAAAAATGAGAATACATAGAAAGATTGTCATGAGGATCAGTGTAGCTGGCCATGTGTCCATGACTTGAACAGTAAGCAGTTCTAAGCCATCACGGCCTGGAACAACAACACTGGGCATTTATAGTATTCCTGCTTTTCAGGCAGATAAGACCAATACTCCAAAGTGAGCTAGAATATTCTCTGCAGACTGAGCAGGAAAAATTAATAAGATAAGCATAATCTTACACCAGGAACAGTTGCATTTTAAGGCCTTTTGCTGCTGTAGAACAAAAATTAAAAATTTTTGATTTGTTCATAAAAAGGATTTTTTTCTATCCTTTTTTTAAAAATGAGTTGCCATCCCAGCTATCAGGAGGCTGAGACAGGAGGATCAAGTGTTCGAAGCCAGCCTAAGTAATTTAGCAAGACCCTGTCTCAAAATAAAAAATGAAAAGGGCTGAGGATACGGCTCATTGGTAAAGCACCCATGGATTTAATGCCCAGGAACACACAAAAATAAATACATCATACATAAATAAGGAAGTACAAGTTGCCAACATTTTTAAATTAGAAATTTTATATAGGCCACAAGTTCTTGCTTAATTTGAAAAGTTACAATACTACCGCACTGGCCCAGTGCTCACTATAGCAATAGCCAGAAAAACTGACACCTCTTTTAGGGGCAGCAGGGACTCACTAACCATCCCCCCTACACACACACACACACTCACACACACACAAACACACTTTAAGTCTGGAATTATTTTGACTTCATTTTATCAAGAAAATTGAGGTTCACAAAAATAGACCCAAAGCACAAATATTTCCTGAGGTGCTATTTATTTTCTATAATTACTATTACTTATTCATTACTGAGGTGATTATTTATTAAAGGAAGACTAGCTGCTATTTTACTATAAAATGACTTTATTTGGTCCTACTCTGCAAGTGTTGCCTAGCCAAGAACTGTTGGACAATTTTTATTGCTGGATTTATATTCTGGCACTCCAGAATAAATTGTGAAATATTTATACAAATCCTAGCAATTTTCTATCTGTAGCCAAATGTTTAGAAAGTCTTCTGGGGATACAGGCCATTAGGCCTGACTCAACTGCCAACGCATAATATAGTCTGGGCTTAATCTCAGTTAGCTCTTTACGAGGCTATTAGGACCCCACTTCCTTGCTCTTGGACTTTCTCCCTCACTTAGAAAAACACAACTATGATTTTTATCCACTTGTCTGCCTGGGCCACACTCATACTCCTATGGCTGCATAAAACTGGAAGAAAGTACACAACCATGCTGATGGTGGCTGTGTATGTTCATGGCCATCAGTCCTTAAGGCTACCCAGAAACCATGTTTCCCCTTCTACTCTGTACCAACTATTTCAGACTTTATTTACTTTCCCTCTACCTCCAGCATTTCTGCCTCATCTTGACTCAGGTAAAGACCTTACTTCTTCTCTGCAAAAAAAATGAAGCAACATTTACATCTCTGTCTACATACCCTGCCTTCTTCCCCATTCCTGTGGATAAATCAGTCATGTACCTGGCAGAGGCCAGCACCTCTGTACACCAGTTTCTCTGCCTCCTGCACCTGCTCACAGGAATGGCACCTCTCCCCAGCTCATCTCATCATTACAAATAGTGTCCTCTATCTCCACCAATGCCCTGTTTCTTTCCTGTATAGCCAGGCTTACATGTACTTGCTGTCTGCAATTTCCTCCCATTCTCTCCTAAACCCACTCCAATTCCCCACTCCACAAAAGAGTTTTCCTCAAAGACCCCAGTGACCAGCATGTTGTTAAATCTAAGGACCAATTTCTAGTATTCACTCTACTTGATGTCTCAGCAGCATTTGACAATAGTTCGCTATCTCAGGCTAGAAACACATGCTTCTTTTGTCTTCTAGACGAGTCACTTACCTGATGTACCTTCCACCTTTCTAGATGCTCCTTCCCAGTCTCTGTAGTCCTTTTTCTTCAACCTGCTTGGAAATTTTGGAACTCATCTTCTTTCTATCTTCACACCCTCTCAAGATAATTGCATCTTATCTCAATGTCTTTAATTCTATTAATGATTCTCAAACATATCTCTGGCCTAAATCAGTCCCCTAAACTCCAAACATGGTTACCCAATGCCTATTTGAAATCCAAACTCTAGATCTAATAGACATCTCAAATTAACACATCCAAAATGAACTCCTGCTAGTCTGTGCCCAACATTCCTCCCATGATCGTCTTTTTCATATCTCAAAATTTGGCAATTCAGTTCTTGAATTCATTTTTTTGAATGAGGAGCAATACTGAGGATTTAAGCCAGGAGTTCTCTACCACTGAGCTACATCCCCAATCCTTTTTATTTTTTTTTTAATTTTGAGATCAGGGTTCACTAGGTTGATGAACTCGAACTTGTGATCCTCCTGCCTCAGCATCCCAAGTTGCCACCATGTCCATCTTGATTTCATTCTTGATTTTTCTTTTTATATTTGAAATCCCATCACTTTCAAAATATAACCAGAATGTGAGCACCTCTCCTTTGGGCAAAATCACCAGCATATTTTCTGTATTACCAGAATGTTCCCCTTACTGGTTTCTGCTTCTATTCTCAAGGCAGCAGCCAAAAGGAACTTGTTAAAATAATAAGTCAAAGAATGGAACTTCTCTGCTCAAAACCACCCAGTGGTTTCCACTATTGCTCAAAATAAAAGCCAAAAGTAGGTCCTTTGGCCTCTGCAGCCCTGCCTGACATGCCTTCTCATGGCCTTCCTTGTCCCACTCTCCTGTTAACATCCCAAGAGTGTTCCTGTCTTAGGGTCTTTGCTTTTACAACTTACTGGGCCTAAAATACTCTATGTCAGAGGTCCAAGTGACCAGCCTCTTCACCTTCTTATTCCTTTACAAAACAAAGTCACCTTCTTGGGAAAGCTTTTGCTGATGATTGATCCGGAAATTTCAAACTCCTTCCCCCATTGAACATTTCATGCTCTCTTGATTTTTTTCTCCTTAGCACATACTATTTAACATATTGCTTTCCTGATTTTACATTATCTATTCACCTTCTCTTTCAGTAAAATATATGTAGCACTGTGGGGGCAGGAAATTTTGTCTCTTGTTACGTACATGTTCCCAGCCCCTAGGAGCATCTGGAACATACTAGGTGTTTAATAAATATTTGTGATTTAACTGCTCTCCTGTTTTACAGTTGGAAAGCTGAAGCTTCCAGCATATATATGAGTTACCTCAGTGTAATCCCAAGGTTGCAAATTGCTTATATCACAATGATTTGAAAAAAAAGGAATCAGGAAAATAAAAGATACTATTGCAGCTGAAGAAAACAAGATCTGCATTGTTGTATAAATGTAGAACTTTTTAAGGCTGCAAAGAACAGAAACCTAAGTCCCAAATAACTCAAATAATATGGAAAATACATTACTTCACAGAACAATAAAGAGATGAGTCAGGTCTAGGTATGCTTATTTCAATGATGCAACAACGTAACATAAACCAGGTCCTTTTCGTTTTTCAACTTGGCCCTTCAGTGAGGACAAAGTATCCTGCAGGTGAAGAGGCCTCCTAGTGCCA
The DNA here is from genome assembly GCA_004024805.1 of Geosciurus inauris. Taxonomy (NCBI): domain Eukaryota; kingdom Metazoa; phylum Chordata; class Mammalia; order Rodentia; family Sciuridae; genus Geosciurus; species Geosciurus inauris. Next base: position 177,276 of record PVHX01000569.1, on the reverse strand, counting down.
AAATGAGGGCCTTTGTTCTGAGTGTCACCTCCAGAAGGGACACATCCACAGAACAAGGAGCTCTTCCTCTCCTCCACAACTACCTTCCAGCCTCCAGCAAGGAAAGATTTCCCACCAGGAAGCTGGATCACACGCCATAGCCTATGGTTTCCACAGATAAGGATCTATCCTGAACTAGGAATGGGTCCCTCTTCCTGGGCCATGGGTGTTAAGGGGAGAGTGGCTTGTAGATTAGATTGTGCTTTTTTGCTGCTGCTGCTGCTTCTTTTTTTTTAAAGAGTTCGTCTTGTGTAAGTACATAGGGAAAGTAGAAAAGTCATTGTTTTTTTGTTTTGTTTTTTTTGTTTTGGCACTGGGAATTGAACTCAGGGGTACTCAACTACTGAGCCACATCCCCAGCACTATTTTGTGTTTTATGTAGAGACAGGGTCTCACTGAGTTGCTTAGTGCCTCGCCATTGCTGAGGCTGGCTTTGAACTCGCGATTCTCCTGTCTCAGCCTCCCTAAGTGCTGGGATTACAGGCGTGTGCCACTGCACCAGGCTGAAAAGTCATTGTATTTATTGTCCCCGTTAGTTGTGAGGGGAAAAAATGTGAGGGGATAAATTGTTATTTTCTCTCAAGTCTGAGTCTTATCCACTGGTGACTCCTCTGGCTGTGTGTTCCTGACATGCACTGCCAATGCTGGAAAATTCTCTTACCACATAAACTCAGAATTGGAAATTTCAGGTATGTCTCTCAATTTAAAGTTGTTTTAGGAACTCCAGCCCCAAGCAGGGTCCATTAAATCAGAGTTGTTTCATGCTCATTCTGGATACCCTCTTTCCTCTGTCCTAACTTCAATGAACACATTAAAAAGAGAGAGGATTTGGTGATGGAAACCACCTTAGTGATCGTTTTTCTTCAGTTCATCTTTTCCTTTTTATTACTTTAAATAAATAAAGAAAGTGGGAGGTGGGGGCTTTAGCAACCAAGTAAACACTGAGGACTATTCACATCCGCCCACTTGATTCTGCCACAGCAAAGGGAACAAAAGACTAAGCAGTTAGTTCATGTGCAGAACCTGTTCCCCACAGTCTGAAGAAACAGTTTGCTGTTGTGTGGGAAGAAGTGTTTAGCTAAATGACTTGTGATTAGGTGGCATTATGTGTACAAAGCTTCTTTTTGTCAGCGCTGTCGTTTTAACCCTCATAGATGACTCAGAGACTGAGGATGGCTGAGAGTTTGAAGAAGGCCTTCATTCTCAGAGTTCACCTTCCTCTCCTACTTGCTCTTTTAATCATCTCATTAACACCCTTTCACCTCCAAATCAAGGGACAAGCTCTAATGTTTAAATTGTGAGGAAAGAACTCCCCCTAGGTCACAGAGCTAAAAGAAATGATTTTAAAAAGGACCCTCAGCCTCCTAAGAAAATTAGCCAGTCCACTCTACTGAGAGACGAAAGACTCAATACGGGCACACATGTGAACATAGGTACTAAGAAAGAAAACAAGGGCTTTAGAATGGTGAACCAGCATTTGGCTACAGAGATGATGAACGGGAAAGAAAAAATTAAACAAAATGTCCTTAAAAGCAGGGAACAAGAACAGAAGGAAAATACGGACCGTGTGTCTGCCGTGTAACAAGCACTGTGATAAAAATGCTCCCAGAAGAACAGGGCCCCCTCCCAGCAGATTTTAATTGTGGGTTTATGCTTCGTTTCTAACCTGGCCCCTCTGTCCTGTGAGAGACTGGTGTTTATGCCAAAAGAAACCATTAATACTTATCCAAGTAAACAAGCTTGACTTTTGGGAGAAGTCACACTGAGCTATGAGATGGCTTTTACTGCTTAATCCATGACTCATTCCCCAAGAGCCATGCTGGGGTTTGAGGCACTGGAGCTGGAGAAGCATCCGGGCCTTATTCAATGTGATCTCTGCGTTGATGCTGTGATTCCCTCAGAAGGACAGGATGAAAAGGAAATAAGGGAAAGAGGGCACCAGGGAGAGGAAGTCTGAAGTCACAGGTCTCAGCAGCATGGAACCTCAAGTTTATCTCTTTTCTGGTTTAATCTCATCATTATGGTACACAAACGGGTCTTTAAAAAAAAAAAGTACATACACACTCATTAAAAAGATGGATAAACACATCACCCAAGAACAAATATTAACTCTTCCAGCTTGTTATGATTTAGATATCAGGTGTCCCCCAAAAGCTCATGTGTGACACAACACAAGAAAGTTTAGAGGTAAAATGAGATCCTTAACCTGATCAATGTGATAATCCCATAATAGGGATTAACTGGGTGGTAACTGTAGGCAGGTAGGGTGTGGCTAGAGAAAGTGGGCCACTGAGGGTGCACCTTTGAGGTATGTATTTTGTCTGTGGTGAGGGGTTTTTTCTTTCTTTCTTTCTTTCTTTTCTTTTCTTTTTTTTTTTTTTTTTTTTTTTTTTTTTTTTTTTTTTTTTTTTTTTTTTTTTTTTTTTTTTTTTTTTTTTTTTTTTTTTTTTTTTTTTTTTTTTTTT
>PVHX01000569.1:0-174672 GCA_004024805.1 Geosciurus inauris | reverse complement strand
TTATTTTTATGTGGTGCCGAGGATCAAACCCAATGCCTCACACATGCAGGCAAATGCTCTACCACTGAGCCACAATCCCAGCCCCAAGGGGTCTTCTCTCTGCTTCTTGGAATAACATCCTGAGCTGCTTTCCTCTGCCACACCCTTCTGCCATGATCTTCAGCCTCACCTGGAACTCCAATGGAGTCAGCTGTCTATGAACTGAGACCTCTGAAACTGTGAGTGCCAAGTAAACTTTTCTTCCTCAAAAATTGTTCTTGTCAGGTCTTTTGGTCACAGCAATGAAAACACAGCTCACAGATAGAAAATACTTTCCTGGCTGCCTCATGATCACCAATGCCCTCTCTCATTCTTAGTTCATTTGCTTTCTTTTCTATTTCCCCTCATACTTACCGGGAAAACTATAGATCATTAATTTTATTATCTAGCACAAGAGAGATTTGGAAATGCTATAATTCCTAATGAGCGGAAAGGAAAAGTGGGTGCTCTGTTCTTCCAGTTACATAAGCATAACAAAAACAAGATCATATTCTCTTAGGTAACTTGATTTTTTCATTTACTGGAATATCATGAAGTTCATTTGAAAAAAGTTGCTCCTATCACATTATTTTTAGTGGCTCCATACTAATCTATTCACCTAAATGATAAACGGTTTATTATAATCAACCACATATTGTTGAACATGTATTTTTTTTCTTATTTTCATGCTATCAACAATAAATAAAGAACATTCTCATAGCTAATTTTTTGTACATATTCTTGATTTCATCCTTAGGGAAATTGCCAAAGGAGAAAATACTGAGTCATCCAGTCAATTTTAACCTCACAAAAACAGTTGTGATTTATAGGAAAGAAATTATCCAAAAATTAAGTTGCATACTCTCGCTCACTTGGTGGCAATTTTCATCTCAAATCCTGGTTCATGCCCAGTATACTTTGCCCTGTCCGGTCATCTGCATCCTTTGAGCCACAGGCTTTTCTCAGGCAATGACTACAAGATACTACACAGGGAAAAGCTTCCAGAATTTTGTTGCTCTTCACAGTTTTGAGGTGCTATTCTCGGTTTTTTCTTTATACTTGTTTACATTCGTCTCCAGATCTTTCTACCCATTATTTTGTTTGTTTTGTTGTTGTTGTTGTTTTTTGGTACTGGTTTTGAATTCAGGGGTATTCAACCACTGAGCCACATCCCCAGCCTTATTTTTTCATTTTATTTAGAGACAGAGTCTCACTGAGTTGCTTAGCACCTTGCCTCACCGTTGCTGAGGCTGGCTTTGAACTCATGATTCTCTTGTCTCAACCTCCCAAAGTGCTGGGACTACAAGCATGTGCCACCGTGCCCAGCTCTACCCATGGATCTTTCTGTTAAGGCTTGCTTTTGCTTGGGTGGTTTTTTCTTTTTTTAATTTTATTGTTTTTAGGGTTTTTTTTTTCCTTTCCCTTCACTTTGTCCTTTAAAATTGACACAACTATTTCCTAGATATCAATTATGTTGTGCTTAATTATTACTCCAGTTGGGTAGTGTCCTAGACAAGCATAGGAAGTCCTGATGGAATTCCTCTGCCTGGAGTATCCATTTTAGAACTGTAGATTAGGAAGAATCCCATCCCAAAGAATCCTTTATTCTTTACAACTCCCCCTACCCTTAGCTGTAATTTTTGTTATACTGCTATTAGCAATAATACAGCTTATAGATACTTCCCAGTTTAATAGGCCATCTTGTGAGAAAAAATCCCAAGAACTAGAATAGCCATTGTCACTTTTAAAGTGGAATGGAGCTGAGTGTAATTAATGGTGTGTACCTGTAATCACATCTATTCAGGAGGCTGTGGCTGTAAAATTAGGGGATTAAGGCCAGCCTGGGCAATTTAGTAAGACCCTGTCTAAAACAAACAAACCCCCACAAAACTGAATGGAAACAGTACAAATTTATGAAACCTAGAAAAATGTCTCTAGTACCAAAAAAAAAAAAAAAAAAGAAAAAAAGAAAAATGTCTCCCAAACAATTTAGTTCCAGGACCACTTTATACTCTGAAAAATAATTGATAACCTCCTCATAGATTTTTTGTTTTTGTAAGTTATGTTTATTGATATTTGTCATATTAAAATTAAAATGGAAAAAGTCTTAAAACAAAAAATTCACCTTCAGAACATTATGAAGTCTCTGGAAAACTCCACTGTACACTCTTGAGATAACAGAAATGAAACAGGATGTTAAGCTTTTGTTGTTGCTATAGTTTGGATGTTGCAAATCCCCCAAAGGCCCACATGTAGAAGATTTGGTCTCAGGAGTGGTGCTATTGGGAAGTGGTGGAAACTTATGGGGAGAGGCCATATGGGAGGTCGTTAGGTGTTTGGAGGTGTGGCCTTAAAGGTGACTGTGAAATTCCGGCCTGTTCTTCTTTGTCTTTGTTTCCTAGATGATAAATGTGTGGTTTTGCTGTACTATATATTCTTGTTATGATGTGCTGCCTCACCACACACCAAAAGCCTGAGGCCAAAAGATCATAGACTGGAACCTCCAAAACTGTGAAACAAATTAATCCTCTTCATTTTATAAGTTAATTATCTCAGGTATTTCATTAGTGATGAAAAGCTCACTAACACAAATATTATTGTGAAAATAGTTTTTACCCTATGAACCTTTGAAAATGTCTTAGGGACCCTCAGAATATCCATGGGTAACACTTCTGACCTAGATAATGTGAAGAAATGTGGAGTAATTAATTAGAAATATAGTAAAGCTCCTGAAAGCTAAACACCCTGGAGACCATTTGAAACCCACCCTCCTCCAAGACATTTATGATTATTTACTACAAATAATGATCAGAATATTAAATAGATAAACATAGGAGAACAGTGAGTACAGGCAATCACTGATTAATAAGATAGAATGAAAATAATGTTTTTCAGACATTGACTATCAGGCATCATAGGACATTGATCTTTGAGAGGTAGCAAGTAACCAGATGAGTGTACTCATCCCAGGGTGCTGCCTAGAGAGCATTTCTAGCCCATAGTACAGGACAAGGAATCCAGGCATTGCTCTGTAATGTCCCGAGTTAAGGACATAGAAGTGGGAGAACAGAGGGGACCAGAAAGCAAGAGTTCACAGGACAATATGCCAGAAAGAAGAGCACTGTGACTAGGAGTCCATGGAGGTCTGTAGAAGATGCTCCTTGAGCCTTCAGCTGAGTACTGATCGGTGAGACTGGGGAAAAAACACGTGAAAGGATTGCAGTGACACACCCCCAGGGTTCACCTAAGCCCAGGAATAATTTGTGCTTTCACCAGCCTGAGTAGAAAATCATTGTGAAAAGATTTGAGGCTCTTCCATTCTCAGGCCTGTCTGATGTGCATTTATTTCCCTTTATTTCCTTGCTCATGGTGATCATGCCACAGGTTTATAACCAGAAAAAAAGTTTGTCTACTTAACTTTTGGTTTCTGTGGATAAAACTTTACCTAATTTCATTATAGATGTTTTTTCTGTGGTTTAGGTTATGCCAACCTAGTGGCAATATCTGGGTTTTGTGTGGATATATGTATTATTAATTTATTTTGGTAGAAGCATCAGGGCAGAGTAAAAACCAATGTGGCTTGCATAGGACCAAAGCAAAACAAAGAAACAACCAAAAGGAAAAATAAATAAATTGGATATTATCGAAATTAATTAAAATTTTTTTCAAAGGACACTATCAATAAAGAAAGAAAAAAATACAGAATGGAAGCAAGTAACTTACAAATTATGTATCTGATAAGGGTCTAGGATACAGAATGTGTGTGTGTACACACACAACCATAAAAAGGTAAATGACCCAATTTAAAATTGGGCAAGTTATCTGAATGGCTATTTCTTCAAATAAATGGCCAATAAGCACCTCCAAGATACCTTTATGAAAATAAATGCCAAAACTATGAGATACCATGATACACCTGCTATACTAAAAAGAAAATCAGAAAATAGTAAGTATTTTTAAGAATGTGGAGAAATTAAATCCCTCAAAATGGCTGATGAGAATATGAAATGGCCCAGACTCTGAGGAAGAAAGTTTGGCAATTAATTAAAAGTTAAACATAGAGTTTACGACTCTGTATTACCCAGCAATTCTATAACTAGAATGAAAATGCATATGCACATAAGAACTTGTACATAATTTTTCACAGCAGCATTTTTTATAATAGTCAAAGTGTAGAAAGAATCAAAATATTCACAAATCAATTAATGGATCAACAAAATAAGATATATTTAAGTAATGGCATATTTTTGAGCCATAAAAAGGAACGAATACATGCTGAGATATGGATGAAACTTGAAAATTTTATGCTAAGTGAAAGAAGCCAGATACAAAAAGCCACACTTTATGTGAGAGCATTTATATGAAATGTCCACAGTAAGTAAATCCATAAAAAGAGAACATAGTTAAGTGGACTCTAGTGGGCAGTGGGAAAGGGGAATTGGAAGATACAGAATTTCTTTCATTTTTGGTATTATAAATGTGTTAGAATGAGACAGAGGTGATTGTTCCACAATATCAATATACTAAAATCACTGACTTGTACATTTTAAAGTGGTTAAAATGATGAATTTTATTGTTTGAATTTAATCTTAATTTTTGAAATTTTAAAAAATCTACGATGCCTATTGTACCATCTTCTTAAAATTCAGGATTTTCACCTTAAATAATAGAAATATTCCTGGGAAATTATGCTTTTCAGAAATAGAATTATATATTAAATATTCTAGGATGTCCTCTTTAACTTGAGATGTAGACCATTACTCCTGTAAGAACCTTTTCTAGCTATTAATTTTACAGCACATCTCTAAAGATTAAAGTTTCACCTGATGTGTTCAAAGGGAAGATTACTTAAGGGCATTCTGTAAGTGAGAAAAGGAATTTGGGTCAAACATGAGCTCCAGAATGACTGAGAATACAGGGGGAAATTGCATAATCACAAAAAAGCAAGTTAAAAAAAAAACAAAACATAGAGCACAACAATTCTGGAAATGGAAAGAAGTTACCAATTTATACATTGTTCATTTATAAATCTGTATTTATGTGGAAGTATAAAAGTCAAAGGAGTATGATAAACCTTGGATTCATGTTAAGATGATCAAATAGAACTTAACATTTCTGTAATATTTTATTCCTTTTGTTTGAAAATGGGCAAAGAATCCTCATATGCAGACTCATACCTATAATCCCAGCTACTTAGGAACCTGAGGCAGGAAGATTTGAGGCTAGACTGGGCAACTTAGTGAGACACTGTCTCAAAATAAAAAATAGAAATGGCTGAAGATGTAACTGAGTGGTAGAGCATCCCTGGGTTAAATCCTCAGTACTTCCCAAATAAATAAATAAATAAATAGAAAATAACACAAAATGCATTTCTCTGGGTATATGTTTATATAATCCTCATAGCAATTCTATGAAGTAGTTGTATTGTCCTTCTCATATGAGAGATGACAAAACTGATACACACAGAATGACTAACCACACAGTGAGGTGCCCAAGGTCACACCAATATTGATAAACCTGGAGGCCAGGCCCAGATCCAGACTCTCCTATTACTATTGAATTTTGTGTTTTATTTGGAATAGGTCTTCTATAACAGGGAGCAAAGAAATGGTACAGTGACTGAATAGTGCCAAGCACAGTATATTTTGTTTGCATTTTTTTTTAATTTTAAGAATAGGAGAGCAGGCAGTATGTTTTTAGACTGATAGAAATGATCCTTAAGAACAGCAAAAAGTGGTGACACAGGAGTGGGAGGGGACAATGGTAGAAGCAAAGTCTTTAGGAGGAGGTGGGATCCACTGCCCTAGAGAAAGAGCTGCCTTAGAAGGGAGCTCTAGAAGACCTTCCATAAAGCACACAGAAAGGTGGAACAGAGCGCCTCACTCAACAGGAAGTGGATATTGGATGGACAATGCAGAAGAGGAAGTCAAGTCTTCCTTAGTGTGGGGATGAAGGAGGATCCTGGGCATTTGAAGAGAATAGAGAAGGCAGGAAATGTTGGAGGAGCAAGGAGAGTAATAGTGAGGGGGCCAGGTTTGGGTTGGTAGGAAGTTCTGAGAGCCCACTAGAGTTTGTGGTCAAAAGTTTTTAAAAGACAAATCAGTACGGTGAAATATTTTTCTCCCACCATGTTCATGGGGGCTAGCGCTGAGCAAGTCAGTAGTTGGGCTTAGTTAGTTAGGGTTCAAGACACTTATGTAAGAGTTCAACTGAGTAAATAAATACACTAACTTTTGAAACATTAATTAACGTTTGCCAGCAGGACTAGAAAGGAGATTCAGATATGTGCGCCAAGCAATATGAGTGAAATGTCATAGTGCATCCAGAAAACTACATGTAGTTTAGTGTTTCTGGAGTAAAATGTGGACAAAGAGGGAGGGAGGGTATCAGGTGACAATTCTAGAAAGATTGGTGGTTTATATTTTGTTGTTGTTTTTGGAAGGTAAAGTTACAAAAGTATCAGATAGCAAAAGCATGCAATGTCATATATGGCAAGAATTTATTTATAGGCAATGGATAGAGAGCCACCGTAGTGTTTTAATGAGAAAAGTGATTTGATTGGTTTTGTGTTCAGAAGAGATTTCCTTGGCGATACTGTGGAGCTTATAGTGAAGAGGGTCCATATTAGAGATGTGGATTCTGTTGTGGGCAAAATAATAGCCCTACAAATATGCTCACCTCCCAGTCCCTCCAACCTAGTAGCTTGTTGCCTTACACAGCATATGGGATTTTGCATATGTGATTAAGGATCTTGAGATAAGTGGATTATCTGGGTGGGCCTAGTGTTATCACAAGGGTTCTTATGGGGGGGAGGAGGAAAATTAGAGGAAAAGATGTGAACATAGAAGCAGATATGAGGAAGAAGGAGAGAGATGAAGATGCTATACTGCTGATTTGACAATAAAAAAATGGTAGGAAATACAGATGGTCTCCAGAATCTGGAAAAGACAAGGAAACAGGAAACAGATCCCCCACAACCCTCAAGAGCCTCTAGAAGATGCACAGCCCTTCCAGCACCATCGTGTTAACCCAGTGAGATTTCTGACACTCAGAATTGTAAGAAGATCAATAGGAGTTGTTTTAAGTCATTATGATTGTGGTAATCTGCTACAGCAGTAGTGGGATTTCAGCTAGGAGTTTATTGCAGTGATCCAGGTGAACGATGGTGATTCCCTAGCAATGATTGGGAACAGCAAGGACGAGCTCACTGTGACCATGGGAAAGTAGTGTTCTGGTGCCCAGGTCAAAAGGAAATTTACTCTGAAATCGAGGATGTGGCAGATGACTAACTTACCACCATAAATCATTCTTCTCTTCCTAAACTATAAACATGTTGCCAGAAACTTACTATTGGGAAGGGACTACATTTCTCAATCCGCCTACAACTAATGGTCCTATGCTTAGCTCTTGCCAACAGAATGGGAACAGAAATGCTGTGTATAACTTCTAAAGTCAAAGCCCTTAAAAAGTAGATGTGCCTCTGTACCCCCCTCCTTCCTCATCCACTGGCTAAATGTAGGATTCTGAGGTTTTCTGAACAGCAGGACAGCTAATGGGTGAAAAGCTACAATATCAAAGGAGGTCCCAAAATCTCCACATGGAAGATCATTTGTTGGGCAGAGATACCCACATGTGTCTGTTTGTTAAGCAAGATAAGAATTTTTTTTTAAAGACACTTATTTGGGCAACTTACTTATTTTCATTCTAAAAATTAGAATATGACTGGGATACTATTTTAACAAAATCTTAAAATTTGTACCATCATTAAGTGGATGGTAGAAATAAATACAGGTGTTTTGAGAAATTAGAGATTCATGCTATACAGTGGCAATCGATGAATAAACGTGGTCCACAATAACAAAGTACCTATTGAGTTTATAGATCTAAGTTGGAAGGTTGGTTGGATTAGCCTGTTAGGGACTAAATAAATATAAGCTCAGTTATGCATTGACCTAAATGCAAGCAAAAATGAAAGGGTCAGGACTATCCTGGTATTTTGCAGTTAGGAAATCTACATCATTCTAGAACTCAAACATTAATGGATAAGATTGAGAAGATTTGCCTTAAGAAAATCTTAAAATATCATACAGGGAACTATAAAAGTATGAATACGGAATTTATGATTCTCTGGAAAGTAGATCCACACTTCTATCTTCTTTTTATAGGACTGTTAGGTTAACTGTTTGACAAATGGGGGAAATGAGGCACAGAGGAATAGAGGTACAGTTCAGTGGTGAAACATGCCTAGCATGGGCAAAGTCCCCAGCACCAAAAAAAAAAAAAAAAAAAGTGCAGAGAAGTTAAGACAGTTAACTGAACCATATTGTCTCCTAATTTAATTAGTCAGGCCAGGACTTAGGCATGCTTGGCTATGTTCACTCTTGCGTGTGAAATAAAGACAGTCCTAAATTTAAAAAAAAAAAAAGATTTAGGTTTGAACAACAAAGACCCTTTAACTTATCTTTTCTTAGTTAAGTGACTCAGTCCTAGAACAAACATCAGATTAAAGGTATTTTCTTCCCATCTGAACACCATTGTTTCAAGCAGCTTTAGGATAGGCATCAAGTTAAAAGAAAAATGTAGGGCAAAAAAATTTAAAAAATAAGGCACAATATGTGGGATGAAACCTTAGTTACAATCTCCTGGCATAAAGAACTATCTGGAGGCAAATTGAACAGGAACCCACTAAGTTCTTGAAGAAGCTGTGTTGCCAAATAATTCAAAATCCTGAACAAAAATGCTGATAAATATTTAAGTATCACCCTCAAAACATAAAACTTGTACAAACAGGAAGCTCTACAGAATAAATGAATATGCCTCAATGTTCATTCCAGATATGGTCATCAGACAACCAAGAGACTCCAGGTAAGGACTTGGCATCACAGAGAACAACAGGCTATGGAATTCCTACCAGAAATCTGGTTCAGTACCTAATCAAGTACAATTTCAATTTTGTCAGCCATCAGTGACTACTATATGGTCCCCATTCTCCTCTTCAATTGTTGAATGCCCCAAATGATACCAAATAAACTATTACTAAAACAGAACTAAATTTTTTCAGAACTCACTACAGTAAGAATGAACACTACTTTGATGGAAGCTCAGCAGTGCTCAGAAGAAAAAATTTAGAAGTGTAATATTTGTAGGGTTTCAGAATCTGGGATCAATTGGTTTGAGGCAAGTCATTCAAGGATGTTTGACACGGGGCAAAGTGTGTGATGTAAGAGTTTAGTATTGTTCCATGCAAGTGAAAGAAATGTCATGAAGCAAAGCCTTTTTAAGTAAGCTGTTGTTGATAAGTGAACTATTTACCCAGGTGAACAGACTGTTGTGTCTGGGGAAAAAAATGATCTGTGGAAATTTCCTGAGGCGAACCATTAAATTGTTTCTTGATTTATGACTTTGTCTTTCCTGTTTAAAATATTGCTGAAAAAGCAACAAAGTTGTGGTCCACAGTATTCTTCTACCTTGTATCAACATATATGGTCTCAAATCTTACTATTCAAGCTATCCTGTCCAGGTTCCTCCTGGACACCATGATATGGTCTCAGAGATGCCTTCTAATCCAAATGTTGCCAAACCATGAAGAACCACATCCAAGTCCGGTGCAGAGGCAGCTCATCATTTAGAGAGCTGGTATTAAAGGGGCTTTGGTTCTTTGGAGGGGAAAGTATGTGTGTTCTATATTTAAAGAGGAGTTTGTACATGGATATTGGCTGTCCAGTTGTATGGACAGTGTAGAAAACAACTAATCACCAAAATTGTGTACTTCCCTTGCATTGTATAGGACTATCACTGGAAATTATCTGCCCAGCTAGAGGCCACATTTCTCAGCTTCTTATGTAATCAGGTAGAGCCATGTGATTAGTTCCCAACAATGTGAATAGAATGTGAATGGAAATGATGTGGGTCACTTCAAAATCTAAAATCTGTAAAACAGATGTGAATTTTCTTCCTCCATTTGGCACTGAAGGCAGATCATTTTGGAACTTCAGAGTGAGGCAAAACCACAGATGGAAGGAGCCTGGGTGTATGGGTTTCCACATGTGAAAGGTTGTCAACAGACCAGACCTACCCACAGCATTTTTTAAAGTAAATTTCTATTGGGTTAAGTCACTGAGATTTGACAGTGTATTTATAATACTACGTAGCATTATCCTTACACATATATATAATAAGCTCATAGACTGACAGTTGATATATTGAATGAAATGTGATGCAAAGACATATTTGTAGAATTATGTCATTTTGCAAAAACAAAAATAGCATCTGTATAAATAGAAGAAATATGTAAGAATATACATTATATTTTTAATAATAAAATGTTTGAACATTGAGCTTATGGATAATTTTTGTCTTATTCTTTATACTCTCCTGAATTTTCCAAATGCTCTATAATTAAAATGAATTATTTTTGATGTAAGAAAAATGAAGAATTATTTAAAAGATACAGCTTTTCACCGGGCACTGTGGCGCATGCCTGTAATCCCAGCACTTGGGAAGGCTGAGACAGGAAAATCACGAGTTCAAAGCCAGCCTCAGCAACAGCAAGGTGCTAAGCAACTCAGTGAGACCCTGTCTCTACATAAAACACAAAATAGGGCTGGGGATGTGGCTCAGTGGTCGAGTGCCCCTGAGTTCAATCCCCGGTACCAAAAAAAAAAAAAAAAAAGATACAGCTTTTCATAGCCAGATATGACTGGCATTAAGACATAAATCATAATTCATGAATCCTATACATAATAGGGACTCAAGAAATACCTAGTTAATAATTATGATAATATACAACAACCTTTAGATTTCCAGGATTGGTAATATCACAGAGGAGGGTTCTTGTAGGAGTTTACTCAAGTTTGGGTTTGAAGATGCTCTTTTTTAAAAAAGTAACTTTATTAAAAGTCAATTCTTAAAACTGATAATGTCCAGTAAGTAGTGCCATTATAAACTTTCAAAGGCCATTTAGGAAGTGTAGGCTGTAACATCAGCTTCCCAGACATGACTAACCTAATGGTGTGATTCACAAGTAAGAACCATAATTAGGGTAAGAATTGGTTCCTGAAGTCACCTGGGATCCCAGTGAAGTTGCTGGCAGTGGTATCTTTCTCCCCAGAGGCATGCTGAAGTGCCATCCAATTCTGACTACCTGTGAAAACACGCTTTCTATCACCATGGCAGCAAGACTGGTCATCTTGATTAAACAGGTTTCTGCTCTCAGTCCCAGTAAGGGTGAAATCCTCACTTCCAGACACAGGATGAGTCATTGCTTTTGGCCTCATTAAGAGGGTATATAGCCCTTCTGTCTGCTAACAAAACCATTTAACCTGATGATTAAAACCATGCAGCCAAGCAACGAGAATTCCAGCAAGCAATTCCAAATCCCAGCTTTGCTTTGGAAGAGAAGGTAAACTAAAAAAGAAAGCAAGGCAAAATGAAACGAGCTATAAGAAACTACATTAATCCTTTAAATGTGTGTGTTTTTTCAAGCCCCAGAACCAATCTGGTTGTTAGAGGAAAAGGTCTGTTAAAGTAAAAAGTATAGTACATAGAAAGTCAAAACAGTCCATCCCCTAGTGCTGCAGAACAAACAAGGTTGTTAGGATGAAAAGTTCTTGCTTGAATGAGGCCTCTTCATAATGAGAGAACTGAAAACAGAGGAAAGGAGGCTGCTGAAACAGAGGATTGAGTGGACAGGAACAGAAGCCCCCGTGAATGGCTTTGTGTGGAGAGCAGCTGATCACGCAGTTGGGAATATTCTGAAGCAACCATGTGGCTGTTGAAATCATAGACATATTTTGCTGAGAGAAAAAACATGAGAGAGATGAAGCTGAACCACAAGAAGAAACTGTTCAAGTTTGACTGTCAAATAAGGGTTCATGATCAAACTTTCACACACACTCACCCCCACCCCCACACACAGACACTGCATTAAAAAACATAGCCAGAAATCTAGACATTTGCTCTCCTATTGCTCCCCACATGTACAGTCAGACTTCAGAGCAAACAGCTAATTGAAGCATCATTTTTTTTAAAGGCCACTCTAAAATTTCACAATCTTTAATACAGCAACTCTGCCAATATGCTTATGTGAAAATTTGTGCTGAAGATTCTAGTTCTAAACAGCATCATCGGAATGGCGCGAAATGACAGCATCATGGTTCTTCAGTGGCATGGAAAGAAAGGCTAATAATTTGTCCATAAGAGTGATGAAGATTTAAGAGTGTCTTGAGAGTGCCTAGATGAGCATGATTGCATTCTAAAACAAAAAACAAAATAACAACAACAATGTAGATCAGTTTGGTAATAAGACAGCAAAACTAAGGAAAAAGATTCATCCAAGACAGACTGACTGAAAGATGAAAAATACAGTTCCATGTGCAATTAATTAGAGATATCCTTAGGTTCGAGGTACACTGTAGATGGATTATAGCAAGTGAATCCTTGGTAGCTCTCAGCAAAAGATATTTTGATTTCTCAGAACTAAGCATGGGGAGAAATCCAATAAAGTAAACAAAAACATTCTGGCTCCAGAGACCTCCAACAAAATAGGGTTACTAAAGAGAAAATGCCCAAATGTGAATTGTAAAGTAAACAAGTGTAGAAAATAAAGAGCTACTGAGCACATTTAGTCTGAACTGTGCTAGTCAATTGAATTTCATGTTCCCTAAAGCAGTTTGATTTTGCTTGGGTTGGAGGGATACAGGATTTTCCACCTAAATGGGTATGACAATTGCCAGTAACAGAATGCATAATAACAAGTCATGATTGATGGCAAAGTACCTGTGGAAGTTATAATAAATTTTTCTTTTAAAAATCTATGATACTTAAGACCTACTAATAGCCCAGTGCCCATTGTCTATATGCATGGTAAGGGATACTGGCTAATCTTACTCTGGTTTGTCTGTGATACCTACCCTTCTAGGAAATTCAGACAGGTAAGTTCTCAGCAGTGTCCATCTCTCTGCTCCCCTCTTCCTGGCTCTGTCTCTAAATACTCATTACCTTTAAATAAGGGCTTCAGAAAACAGAGGTTAGGATTCAATTGTGGATGTTGAGTTGCTCCATATTCCACCTTAGGAAAAAAGCATGTTTAAGGATGAAAGGAAGAAATCTTTCCTTCCATGAGATATATTCAGATATTATATTAATAATTAGTCAATTACCTAGAATCTTCATTTTACCTCTTCATAAACTGAACCTAGTCTGAGCCCCAAGTGAAACAGGACTGAGAATCTGAGAGACATTTAAATAATCTTTATTATATTTTCCCCTCTTTCTCAATTCTTATTAAGATTGTGTACATCCATAGAACCAGAATTTAAAGTCATGGAAAGTCAAGTAGTACTGAATTCCTGGTTTGTCAAAGATTGTTCCATAGGCTAGCAATTGTTTGAGTAAAAGTCATTCCATTCTCAGACTGATCTTTGAATTTTCCATGTTCTTTTATTAGCCACATTTGTCACCTTGCTATTAGATATGTGAGTATGTATTTCTCTGACATATTTCATTTTAAGTTTTCACCAAGGGTGTCGAAGCACCACCATTTGGGATGTCCCTGTTTCATGATTCCAAAACAATCCTAGAATCAATGGACTAGACAGGAAATACTCATGACCATTATCAAGTGATCACCGTCATTCATTCTCCAACACCATTCCCATTCAGGAGAGTTCCAGACTGGATTACTAGGAAGAAATGATGAGATGGAGTTGGGAGTACAAGATACTTACTAGAGATAAACACCTATGAAGAAAAGGGGAAGAAGCAGAACTGGGCATAGGGAGGAACTGAATACCAACAGTCAGAACAAAATTTGGCCAACCTGACTGGAAGCTATCCAGCCCATCAGTGTTACAGAACAAATTGAAATGGCCAGTCTTGATACTCCTCCCCTAGTCAGTCATTCTATGTGGGCTGCTCCAGGAACTGCATGACCTTGAGCGAGGTGGGTCTTGACAGCTGAGGTTAGAGGTGGCTTGAAGATCCCACTTAACACAAAATGAGCCTTTGAAGGGATCTGAGCAGTGCTTCTTCACGTTTATTAAAGAAATTTTTTAAATTCCCTTCTGAAAATGGTCCTTATTTGTATGTCCACATAAAAACTTGTACATGAATGTTTAAAACAGTATTAATGGGAAAAAGTGAGGACAGTGTCAATGTCCATTAAATGATAAATGGATAAATAAAATATGATATACCCATGTGCTGGAATAATATTTGGCAATAAAAAGGAATGAAATACTGCTAGATGCCACAATATGGATGAACCTTGAAGGAATCATGCTAATGAAAAAAGTCATAAGAGCCCACATACTATATAATTCCATTTATATAAATGATAAATCTATAAAGAAAGAAAACAAATTAGTGGATTCCTAGAACTTGGGGTCGGGGAGCATGGAAGATGATGCTACTGACTACAAGGTTTTTTTTAGGGCTCTGAAAATATTCTAAACTTTGATAGTGGTGACACACAATTCCAAATAGACTAAAATCATTGAATTGCTGACTTTGAGTGGGTGAATTTTATGGTATGTGAAATAGATCTCAATGAAGGCTTTAAAGTCAGCACTAAAGTGAGGTAAGAAAATGTACTTCCCGCTCTCCTCTGAATATGCTAAGGTTATCGTCATTGTCATTCTCAACATTATCATCACCATTAATATTTATGAGGCACTTGTACCAGGCACTCATTTAAAGTGCTTTGTATCAGTTACCTCATTCTGTAACAACCATTATTAGTCTCATTCTATATATGACAGTGAGTCTTAGAACTGAATAATTTGCCTTCAATTACAGAATTATTAATGCCAGAACTATGTTTCAATCTCTTTCTGATTCCAGACTTGCTTAGTGATTTTATTATCTGTATTTTAAAAATAAAACACCTGTGTGTTAGTGATGTTTTCAAAAGTAATCCTGTATAATGATAGGATAATTTTATACTTTTTGTGCCCTATCCTCTATGAAGTCTGAGAGTTTAAATCATATCTCCTAATAACTCATTTTGCTTTGATTTGGTCAATCAAGTTTTAATTTATTTCTCTATTTGGAGGAGCAGATTAATGATCCTTCCGCAGTAAAATCACGACCTACTGGCATCTAGTGAAATCTGATGATAACCAGGCAGTGGTATGGAGGATGTGCTACTGGAAGATACTACATTTTCTTTGCATGTTGGTATGACAAACTGTAGAAGAAACAAGGATGCTGAGAATAGAGTGATAGTAAAATATGTGTGTGATGTTGGATTTTCCCAAACCTGGAGATCAGTGGTTCTTGAATTGTTTTATAGACAGTTATGAACTTCTTGAGGAATGGCATGAAAATATTCCTCACACCATGATCTTATGTCAGAAAATAAGATTACAAACAAATGACCTCACATAATGCAGTCTCAAAAAATGTGCCCTGGTCACTTTACTCACAATCTTCAAGTAGGAGGATTTTCACCTGTCATAGATTAGAAAATATGAGCTCAGAATCCATATCTGGTGGAATCCCTTGGCGAGAGCAAACTAGATGTCTGAGGAATTATGAATCTCTTCCAGAGGAAGGCATTCCAATGTATACTCCAAACAGATTTATTTTAAAAATAAAAGAACATTTTTTTTTTTTGTAACGGGGATTGAACTCAAGGGTACTCAACCACTGAGCCACATCCTCAGCCCTATTTTGTGTTTTATTTAGAGACAGGGTCTCACTGAGTTGCTTAGCGCCTCACTGTTGCTGAGGCTGGCTTTGAACTTGCAATCCTCCTGTCTCAGCGTCCCAAAGTGCTGGGATTATAGGCGTGCGCCACCCCACCCAGCTAAAAATAAAAGAACATTTTGACAAAAAGATGAATAACTAACAATTCTTGGAAAAAAGTAAAAAAAAAAAATTGAAAACTCATAGTATTATTGTCACCAAGAAAAAAGAGTAAAGACCTAGATTACCAACATCATAAAGAGTGATCATCATTACTAATTCTCTGGATATCAAAACCCTAATAAAAGAAAACCTTGAAGAAGTTTAGGTCTGCAAAATTGAGAACTATGATCCTATGTGGTCAGCATTAACCTAACATCAAAACTACATAAATGCACTACAAGAAAGACAAACTATGGACCAATATCCCTCATAAACATAATCGCAAAACTCCTCAACAAAAATTAGAAAATTAAATCTAACAATTATAAAAAATGAAATTCATCACATTGGCATGCAAAAAATTTAAAAATTATATGATTGCATCCCGCAGAGAGAACATATGACAAAATTCAACACCCAGCCAATATAGTAAGTCTCAGCAAAGTAGGAACACAGTGACCTTTCTTTATTTAATCTACAAAATATTCACAGCTAAGATATTGAATAGTAAGAAATGGGCACTTACCCTATAAGGAACAAGTCAAGGTGTTCTTTCTCACAATTCCTTTTCAACATCATACCAAAAGTGCAAACTAGTGCAATATGAGGAGAAAGGAAATAAGAGGTATGCAGATTAGAAAGGAAGAAATAAAACTGTCTTTGTCACAGATGACAAGATGGCCTGTGTCTAAAACTTCAGATAATCAACAGAAAATTCATAGAATGAATTAGTGCAACAAGTTTGCAGAATACAAGGTTAATATAAGAAATTCAATTTCTTGTCAATTATTAGAAATAATTTGAATATGAGATAAGAAAAAAAATTTCAATAACACTCAACAAAATAAAGTGCTTAGGCACAAATCTGGCAAAATATATGCAGAATCTATATGCAGAAAATACAAATTCTGATGAAAAAAATCAAGGAACACATAAATTAACAGATAATTACTGTTCATAAATTTGAAGAATCAATATTGTTAAAATGTCATTTTTACCCAACATGTTCTATGGCCTCAATGAAATTACAATCAAACCCCACGGAAGCTATCTCATAGGTATCATCAAAAGATTCTCCAGTTTACATAGAAAAGCAAAAGGCCTGGAATACCAATTCAATAATGAAGAAGAACAAAGTTGTAGGGCTTACACTACCAATTACTACACTTACATAAGTTCCATTAGTCAAGTAATCAAGTAGTCAAAAGCTATAGCATTTTGAGAAGAAAACTATAAAACTTGTAGGAGGAGAAAATATTTATGATCTTGGGTTTGGTTATTTTATCTTATGTTATTTTATATGTGGTACTGGGATCAAACCCAAGTTTCTGTTCGTATATTCAATGTAATAATTTTATAAGCTAAAAGTGGCCAAATAATTTAACTTCTCTGTGCCTCAGTTTCCCCACTTGAAAAAGAAGAGATTGTTCCAGTTTGTAAGAGTCCCTCAGCTCTATGAGTCTGAGAAGGATTGAAAACCTTTTGTATTTTGTCCTTCTTAAACACATGTGTGTCAGTTGGTTATTTTTTTTTTTCTTACTGTGACCAAAATACCTGAGGAAAACAACTTAGAGAAGGAAAGATTTTGGCTCACAGTTTTGGAGGTTTCAGTCCAGGGTTGGCTGGCTCCTTTGTGTTAGGCCTGAGGCAAGGCAGAACCTCATGGCAGAAAGGGCATGACAGAGGAAAGCTGCTTACCTCATGGAAGACAGGAAGGGCAGGGAAGAGCTAGAGAAAGGTTAGACCCTTCAAGGGCACAACCCCTGCCACCTACTTACCCCAGCAAGGACCCACTTCCTACACTCTCCACCACCTCCCAATAATGCCATCAAATTTTAACCCATTAATGGGTTAATCCATTGATGAGGTCAGAGCCCTCATGATGCAGTTACTTCTGAGATCAATTTTTCTTTCTTATTTTCTTTCTATTCAAGTTCTTTCTAAGAACTTGATGCTGACTTTTGAGTCTTTTGATTGTTTTCTTCTAAGTACCTCATTAATCAATTTAGATCATATTCTGGAATTGCCTGTTTAGCAAGGATTCCTAAGAATATGTGATCCTTAATCCTAGGAAAGAGTGAGAGGACTCATTGAAAGAGAGAGAAATCAGCATCCATAATGAGATGAATAGTGGACAAAGGGAAGATGGAATTCTGAGTCTGCAAGTCCATTAAGCCAGGTTTGGATAATAGAGAAAATGACTTGTAAAGCTTCTGATAAAATCTGTATATTTCTTCTTGAGATAGGATAACCCTATACACCAGATTCTATTATCATAGAGTAAAATTGGCTCTGGCTAGAAGTGTATATTTATGCCCACGTGCCTTTGGTGCCTCTGAAATAGTACCTGAACTTACCTCTAGCCTGATATGCATAGTAAAAGAGCCAGTTAAGTCCTGCAAAAATTTACCTTATATTTCTGGATCTGTGACTGGTCAGCAATTAGCATCTCTGAAGTTAGTGCTTTTCAGCAGGAAAGATTCTAATTGTTTCACTGGTTTCTAAGACTATAATATCAAGGAATGTTATTCCCTTTTTTTCTATTCATGTTTATTGCCATGGATTAAATATACTCTTTGTATCTCTCTATATATGGTCTTACATGTGTATATTTCAGATTGCTTTCTATGAATATAAACTTCCCAAACTGTGCCATGCACAGAGATCATTGAGAAGTTTATTTTTTTAATGCATGCTTGGAGGCCCTACCCAAAGAAATTCTGAACTGATAGATCTGGAAGAGACCCAAGAACCTGTATTTGTATTTAAAAAAAAAAAAAAAAAACCCTCTAAGGTTCTGATGAGACTCATCCTTGACTTTAAGAAATATAAACTGAGAGTGGAAACTAATTCCTTTAAGATGATTTATATCATTTGTGGAGATCACCCTATGCCAGTGGCTATTAGTTGTTGTTGCTGATAATTGCCAACTAAGTACTCCTTATGGCCAACTTGCTGTACAGAAATTGAGTTTTATGTAGTTCATTAGGCACTGAGAAACAGAATAAGGGCTGATGGATATGTTCCCTGAGTAGTGAAAATGAGCATCAATTCTTACCAAGCTACTAAAACTCCCTCTTTTCTTGGATGCACACAATCCTTTTGACTATAACAGGTCTTATGGCAGGCTATTTCCTCTATGGTTGACACCATATGAATGAAAAACTGTTTACACATGTAGAGATGTACTCACTTCTTCCTCTCTGTTGTCCATCATCTCTCTTCTCATTTTCCTAATGTCAGTTGAAGAAGGTACATTTATTTTATCAGTCATAGAAGTACTGCATGTGCAGGGAAGTACTCCATTAGGACCAGAAGCACTGTGCATTAGTCAGCTTTGTGTCATTGTGGGAAAAATGCCTGACAAGAACAACTTAAAGGAGGAAAAGTTTATTTGGGCTTATGGTATCAGAGATTCAGTCTGTGGTTGGGCCACTCCAGTGTTCTTGGCCCAAGATAAAGCAGAACATTATGGTGGAAGGGCATGGTGGAACAGCATTGCTCCATTCACAGCAGCCAGGAAGTAGACGGAGAGTGATGGGTCCACAGGAAAGATGCACCTTAGTAGAGCATGTCCCCGATGACCCACCTCCTCCAATCATGCCCCTCCATCTACAGTTACCATTCAGTCAGTCCATTCAAACTAGGATGGGCTGATTAGGTTACAGCTCTCACAATCCAATCAATTTACATTCAACATTTCTTGTATTATGTTATCACAGAAGTTTTGGGGAACACTTCATAACCAAATCATAGCATACTGTGTTCCTAAGTAAATTTTCACCAAATGGGCAGGGAAAATAAGAATACTAGACCTCTAGGGCTTAGTTTCCAGTGTGAACAAACCCTTAATCTCAGAACTTTCAGCAGACACCCTTTCTGACTGCCTTCAATGTAGCATAGCACACTATACTCCTTTTATCCCTATTACAGATCTGTTATTACTCCTATCATAGGCCTTATAGAGCACTGTATTATTGAAATTTTACTTGTCATCTCATCTCTCCTTGAGGATAAGAATTATTAAAACCATCTGTATATCCACTGCTCTTGGCAAAATGCCTGACCTAAAGTAGACAATGAAAAAACAATAGTCTAATAAACAAATCAATAAACTAACCTCCTGGAAAAGTAGAGCTAGTTTCTCCTACAAGCTTCTAGGAGTATTCCTAATCTCTCAACTGGTGTCAGATCCACATTAGAACTCATCCTAGCAGCCCACCATGGCTCAAACCTACACTGTATTTGCTTCACCAGATTTGTTCTAAAGGGAATGGTTGCAAAGAGATTTTGAAAAAAATTTTCTTTAAGCTTGTAAATATTTAATGTCTATGGTAAAGGGCAAACTCAGAATTCTAAAGTGTGCATGTGTGTGGCATGGTGGGGTTAATGGCATTCTCACACCTTATAAAGAGTCTGAATATAACCCTTTGCAACAACTAATGCTACATTTGTGAAACAGCATACTGCATAGAGTTGTTCAAAACCTTAAAAATCTTTAAAGAGCCTCCCCCTCTCTTAGTCTATTTATTTTCTAAACTATCCATCAAGTAAAAATTAGAAAAGGAAATCTGATGATTTGAGGGAGTTTATCATTGACCATCTGCTAAAATGTGCTCAATACATACTAAAGAAACATTAAGACATTTCCCCATCCCCTCCAAGAAAGGGGAAGAAAACCCTTTTGTCACCACAGCATCTTCATACCCTCTTCCTGGTTATCCGTGGCTCTTGTAGCTGAAATATTTTCTACTTTTGATACATCCTCGGTAAAAATAAATAAAAAAGAAAGAATGGCATTTATAATTGAGAGTCTGACTGCAATATAAAACAGAGTCTGATCTCAGAAGTACAGCAGGAAATGGAGTGGTTCTTTTAAAGTCTGATGACTGACACCTGGTGGTTTAAATCTCTGTTATCTAAGAAAAAACTCAAACAAAACCTTGGATAAGCTGGAAAATGAGGAACAGTGTAGGATTTGTTTGTTGGTATAAATTCTGTCTTAATATTACCACAAAATGGAACATCCACAAAACTCTCCAACACCTAGGCTTTCTCCTGCTTTCTGCACACAAAATGAAGTAGCCTAATATTTCAAAGCAGAAGCTGAGAACAAGACAAAACTCGATGTGAGTATTCTCCTGCCTTGGGAAATTTACTTCAATTCTGAGAATCTCAATTCCCTTACTCAGGAAAATCAAGGTGAAAATACCTCAGAGATTATTGACAGTATGAATAATGTATGTCCAGATATCAAACATAGGACATAGAGAGATCAGTGACTATAGTGCTCATTTTAAATGCTCTGCAAAAGGAGACACCATTAAGTTTTGAACAAATACAAAAGAGTACCTAGAATGGAGAACTGGTTCCTGGTTGCCCATTTGACTATTTTATTCTTTTATATATATATATATATATTTTAGTTGTAGGTGGACACAATATCTTTATTGATTTATTTATTTTTATGTGATGCTGAGGATCGAACCCAGTGCCTCATGCATGCGAGGCAAGCGCTTTACCACTGAGGCACAATCCCAGCTTCGACTATTTTATTCTTATAGAACCTTGTTTTCTAATTCCCCAGGTCTTTGTATGAATTCAGATCTGTGTCATCCTTGAAAAAAGGACAATTAAACACCATAAACATGAGATGCACCTTTCGGTTCCTAAGAATGAGTCAAGCCAAGGGAATAAAGAGAGTCCCCACGCCAGAACGATTAGTAAATGTTATCTTGAAGGACACCAACTTTCTCCCATGCACCCTGGGGACTAGGGCAAGCTAATAACATTAGGGCAAGCAGATAACATCTGTAGAAAGTTGCTTTTTGAACATACATCAGGACAGTTGCTTCTTAGGAAACAGGTCATACAAACAAAGCAAGCCATGCTGATGATGTCACTGCTTCTGCAGCCTAACTTATAAAACCTCTCTCTCAGTGGCAACTGATGCAAAACTGAGGGCATTGTGAAAATAATACATGTCACTCATCCAGTTGGCCACCACTGGACAAATGCTATGAGGGAAAAAGGTGCTATGTATAGTCAGCCTATCATAGCTGGACCTTCCCTGTAAACAGTTCTCAATAAAACTCTATGTCTTGTCCTCCATCTCCAGGTGTTTTCTTTGGTGTCTTGGCAACCACTGCCATGGCACAATGGAACCAAAGAACTAACAAGGTCATTACATTATTTTCCTTTCATTTTTTTTTCTTCTGACATTTTTAGTCTTCCATTTAAAGTCAGACTCTATGAAGTTGCTGATATTCCATCATTTTTAACTGGCAAAATGTTATTTTATAGTGTCTAACCAAATATACATTATTAGATATTTTTTTCCAAGTAAATAAACCAGTTGGTAAAATTATTTTCAGAAGACTGAAATCATATCATTATGAGTTGACTCACCTACTGAGCTTAAATGGGCCCTAGGATATGGTATTTAGCTTATTTTTTAAAAAAGCCCTTTAGTGTAAGCTTTATATTAAAGCACCTGTGATTAATCCCATTAAAAGACTCTTCTTCAGTCTTTCACAGTAAGAATAAAATTATATGCTATGCACCTTGGCATTTAAGACAATTTTTCTACATATAATCCCAAATTGTTTTCTTTTTTTACTATCTATGAAATCAAGGAACCGTAAAAAAAAAAAAAAGTGTGCTTATAGAAAATAAGAACCTCCTAGGCAACAATCTCACACAATACAAAAATAATCTAATGTTGGCAGAAATGGCCCCTTGGAACTAGTGGCTTATTTGTTCAGAGTTCTACTGTTATTAACTTCTGGTGATCAGGGAGTGAGAAATGGAAAGTATGCCACAGAGAATCATTAAGAACCCACTAAACAGAGATAACCCACTTAGCTGACAAACCACACGATGCAGTTTGGATTAGAAGGACGCAAACACACAAAAAACCAGAGCAAAAATTTAAAATCGCTGCTGGAGAGCACCAAGTCTCTCAGAATCCTGGCAGATCCCTGAAGTCTTCACAAAAAAGAGATTGTTTCAATGTTATTGTCCCAAACCAATAACAAATGCTAAATGTGTTTAAAGGGAGCTAGGGAAATGAAAAGAAGACAAATTCGTAGCTGAAAGTTGGCAATATTTAAATGAGAGGTTTAAAATGCCTGGTGGATCTCAACATTTGTGGTTTTAAATGCACAGATGCTTCCTTCTGCAGGTGTAGAGCCTCCAAGGTGAGTCTTGTTCTGAGTGCCAGGCCCTATCTGGAACTTGCCGTTCAGTGCTAGAGTGCCCTGAGTTCATTCCTTTGGCTTTCTTTGTGCTGTCACTCAAAATCATAGGAGCAGCCTTTAAACTCTGAATTAATGAATCACTATGTGGAAAAGTTTCCCGAATTCTTGCTGCATGAAGAATCTAGACTGATCTTCAAAGAATGAGGGTGTGATGTGCCCACTACAAGCCTAGAACAGAGTGGAGACCCCTCTCTGAACAGGTAAGATAGATCTCCCAAGTAATGCTAGTCTCCTTCGAGGCCTTCAGCAGTAACATCACTGAGCAAAAACAGCTAATGGGTTGCAGTCTCCTAGTTTTCCTGCCCTGTCCCTCATCCATAGCTTCTCGTATCTGAGGATAGAGTAATAACTGTACAGGCACTGACAGATTCCCCAGTGGGTTTATCCAGTATGGAGGAGATGGCCAGAATTTTTGCTTTTACACACAAAAACTTATTAAGGAATATTCTTAATCATTAATAGAGGAGTCAGAGGTGTGCATCATTTGAATCTTGCAAAATGAGATGCTCTTAAATTTAGATTCATTTGATAAACAAAAGCTGGAAAAGCAAGTCAAATTTATTTGCCATAGAAGAAACATGAATTAATAAATTAACCTGAATTTACCGATCAGTGCCTCATATCTTCTTCACTATTTCTCTATATGCAGAATCTTTTCTGTCATTTACCATAAAAACAATGGCTCCCAAATGAAATATAATTAAATCAGGTACTTGTTAAAATACACGTTTTGTTTTGTCTGAATGTGGTAGTGCTTTACAGTAAAACAGAATCGTTTGTGCATACATAAAATGGCTACATTAGACTGAATCTTTTGATACTTCTTCACAGCATTTTATTCTTCAAAAGCAATTACTGTAGTTAATTGTATAGGTTTTAGTTATAAACGTGACCAGTCACTACACAACTGCTATCTGGGCACGGTGATGCTTGCCTGTAATCCCAGTGACTCGGGAGGCTTACAGGAGTATCACAAACTTGATGTCTGCCTTAGCAATTTAGCAAGGTCCTATGTAACTTAGAGTGGACACTGTCTCAAAATTAATTAATTAATAAAAGGGCTGAGTATGTGCCCCTGTGCTTACGCACCCTGGGTTCAATTCTCAGCACCAAAAAAAAAAAAAAAAAAAAAAAGTGCATATAAATCATCCCATTTACTCTTCCCTCCACTCAACCAATCCTCTCAAAGAGCCCTCTGGCTGCAAGACTCAATCCTCACCTTCTTGAAGTCTTCACTCAGGTGTCATTTTTGTGGGACCTTCTCTGCCCACTCTAAGCAAAACTAAAAACTTACCCGTAGGTCTTAATTCCTATTGAGCTTCCCTGATTTATTCATCTCAATAGGATTTCACCATATGACTAGTTTATATATTTCAATCATTTATTGTATTTGTGAAGATCTCCATGTTCCATAAGAGAAGGAATCATTGCCTCTTTGCTGATACAAAGGAACTAAAAGAGTGCTGGGCATGTAGTAGATGGTAAATAAAGACTGAAAGAAGACAGACTTGTGTGTTTTAAAGTTTCCTTTGCAGCCATCTCTGAAGCCACTTTGCTATGAATGAAGTTAATTTATATATCTAGGAAGATATATCATAAAAGATCTCTGTAGGGCAAATCGAATGTGCTGAAACAAATAGTGATATTAAGTGTGATTTTTGGGGGGGGTGTTATAAAACAAAACACTGGAAAGGGCAATCTCTGGGGACGTCAAAAACACCACAAAAATTCTGCACTTGAGTAGCACATTCTCAAAGGTGCTTTACAATGCTTGGAACTCCACAACAATAAATAGTGTTCATGTCTGTAACTATTATGAATGGGTGAGTGGTTGTGTCTTACTGTGGGGGTTTTAGTTCCTTCACAGGTGACGGAAGAGGTTGCCAAACCTTGTGAACTGAAACCAAAGGAAAGATTCCCCCAAGCTGCCAACAAATCTGCCAAGATTTTCCTGTTTCTGAGCTGGCAATGCTGTTGAACAGTAAAAGATGTTTCCTGTAACTAACGAGCCCTTTTGCAGGTGCTCTGCATTGCTGAGGCTCACAAAAGTCAGCTCCATATCAGAGATTGCTCAAGGGAACTTTGTGGAGCCTAATTAGGCTTTCCAATACCACCATTAGGCACAGCTATTGGTGTGTCCCCGGGTGAACCCAGCTGCCTGCTAGGCACTCATGGCTGCTTTCTTTGGCACTTGTTAGGGGAATGTGTACAACTTGTGGCATACAGAACAGAAAGGGCAGAAAAGGATTTAGTACAATATATCATGGCAGCCGCAGTTTGCTGTGTAATCTCACAGGAAGTCTCCTTCACAAACTAAGTCAACAGGAACAGTACAAACAGCATCTATTCCGCCCTCAGTGTGCAGCCCTGGGGGACACAGTATGACTCCCTCCTTCTGCTTGCATGCTCACTTGCTGTTAATTTTCTTCTCCCCCTATTGTAGGCTGTGGGATGTGGGAGGTCTAAATTCCAAGATAATTTATTGCCTAGTTGTGTGATAAAGACTAGGAGTGTTGCTTTAATGACATGAGTTACCAACATAGCATAGGACCCCTTACCTCTCATTTGGATGATTTGTTCCATTCAAATCCTATGGAGATAAGAAGAGTTTCACAGATTAATTCACTTTCTCAAAAGGAAAATGTTTGCCCTGATTTCTTTAAAAATAAGCATGCCATAGTTTACGACTCACAAAGGATACGTGAATAATGTAAACGTTCACCTCTGGGGCTCTGGAATCACTGCCTTGGCCCTTGAGGTGAATGTGCAATGAGTGAATCAGTAAATCCCCCTGTGTCCCAATGTCCTTGACTATGAAATAGGGGTGATGAAAGTACTTACCACTCAGCGTTGTAATGAGAACTACATGCAACCTTGTACATGAAGCATTGAAGATCACACCTGATGCAAAATCTTTCAGCAAACATTTACTGGTATAATTATTTCTCATTACACATTATACTGAGAAAAAAATGCATGAAACTTTTCTTAACATAAATAGGTAATGGAATTTAGTGTTACCTAGCATCCTGGACACTTCTCAAGTTATAAGTGACTAAGGAATCAGGAAAGGATAAAGGATGCTTATCTTTGGTCCTAACTCCATTTCAGTTACAACCAGTCAATTCTATTCTCACCAATTTTAAGAAGCAATTAATTTCTCTGCCTCTAGCTCCTTCTCACCACCTATTCCAGGTGCTAATCAACAGTGCAACCATGAAGAGAAAAAAGAAGAAACTGGGAAAGGAGAAACCAGAGACTTGGCTGCTCCCCAGCAAAGCCAAGGCTTTGGTCCAGTGAACAAGAGCAAGGCACTGCCCAGTCCAGCAGCATGGGGGATTTATTATTTCAGTTTGGCACCTACTTGGAGCAGTGCATGAGCTGCTGAATGGCTCTCACACAGGGCCACATTATACTTTTGTACTGTTATAAATCTAGTTAAAGTGATGTTAGTGAGCCTGTTTGAAATTTTCTGGAAACTAGTTTCAGAGAGCAGCACCAGGCTTCCACTTAGGTGGACCTGGTGACTGGCTGTAGCATGCAGTTTGATGAGCAGTAGAAAGAAGATTGGCTTCTGCATACTTCTGAGCAACAAATACCTATGTTCTGAGGAAGTCATTCTGGCTGGCACTTGGTCTTCCTTTTCTTCCAGGGTAGGACAACTGTAACTAGCCAACAAGTGCAGCCATGTGACCAAGTTTTCTCCAATGAAGTGTGAGTGAGGTGCTTGTTTCATTTTCCAAAGACAGCTTCTCCGAGAGTCGTGCAACTTCCACATGGCCTACCCTTCCAATGCTGGCTGAAGATAACTACTGGTTCTGCATGTGAGTGTCTGAATCACCATGTGGAAAGAAGCTGTCCAAGAATCTTACCTCCATACTTGACTGTTGTATGGATGAGAAATAAGCTCTGTTGATTTGAGGCTATTGGTATGGAGGTTAGCCTGTTCTAACACATTGCCTTATGTTCCACTTTTGGAAATGCACTCATTGAATTATAGCTTTTTCCCTTTATACTCTTCACCAAGACAAATATATCTGGGTTATATAGAAAATAATACTTTCTTAGTAACTTGTCATTAGTGAGATGATTCCATCAGAAATTATGGAAACCATTATGGCACAGGGCATGGAGGAGAGGACATATGCTGCAGTAGAAATACATAAAAAGAGAGAAAAAATGACCAGGATTCTGAAAGAAAAGATGAGAGTGAACTTTTGTGCTTCACAGCTTTGCATAAACCAGTTCTAAGCACCATGTTGAAGCTAATAAGACCAAATCCTGTCCTCTCCATGTTTATATGGACAGATGTACTGGAGTATCTTTCAGCCAACTGGGGGAATGAATCACATGAGTGTTTGCTGTTCTCTGGGGCCTGGGTAAGGAAGGTCCACTTTATGAGTTGAGCATGCACCAGGTGCCAGCTAAGGAACACAATGTCATTTCCCTTCCAGAGGTCAACAGAACTCCAATGCTTATAGCTGGGCTTCCCATGGAGTAAAATGAAGATCACATCTGGTACTCAAGCTCAGGGTCACTGTGACTGGAGAATCTAGCTGAACAAAGTAATAACTGATACATTTTATAATTGTACCTTCTTCTAGAAGAGTTTTGACCCATTAGACTCATTTGGCTTTTCTGCCCACTCAAATGTCATATGATTTCTTAGACCCAAAAAGTCATTTTAAATTACTTCAATTTCATAGGGAAGCAATTACACTGCACCTACTGTGTGTAGGGCACTAGTATTCCCCAGTGCATGTATTTCATTTCTTTTAAGATGAATAATTTTACCTCTACATTCCCAATCTGGGTTGCGCACATCCTGAGAGACTTAAGTTCAGAAGGACAAGCACAGTAGCTGAGGCTTAAGGACAATATGAGCCGCTGTAGAAAGGTAGAATAGAAGAGTCTTTTACTTCTTCTCATCCTTCTTCCCCCATCAACGAGAGGCCATTGACCTCTCCACAGCTCTTTCCTCTTGATTTGCTTCTAATATAAAACCCTGGCTCAGCACCAAATCTTGGTCTCTGTACAAAATCTTGGACCATTATTGGGGAATCCAGTCCAGAAACAAACAAGACTTCTATTCATCAGTTTCCATCTGTTGCAGGACTCCCGTTGTTTCAGGATAGCTCAGTTACCAGATCTTCCTGATAGGGAAAGAGATGATGCCATAAGGATCTGTTTACTCCATTCCTGAGCCAAACAGGAAGATCAATAAACACTGTTGTGCCGTCTTCTTGAAGCTGAGTTCTTACTGTAAAAATGCTCATGATCTACTTTTCATTTTTATGATGATTAATTCCACTCATTCAATCCAAAAGAAGAAAACACATTACTTCCTGAGGAAAGCACTTGAAAAGAACTATCGTGAGCACTGAGAGTAGCCACCCACCCGTCACCTCATTTCATCTGCAGAGTAGATTTCGGACATGTTTAATAGCAAACATGATACTTATTACCTCATCTTTCCTATTGCCCAACAAGGGAGCTTTTGGAATAAGTAAAAAAATAGTTTAATGAAGTGGGGATGGAGCAGGGAGTCCAATTTCAGCTCCAAATCCATGCCTATCCACACCTTCATCTTAATTTACCAAAATAAATCTGATAGTTAATCCTGAAACTTTCCCCCCTTTGGGTCAGAAGCAGGTACTCATGTGCAGATTTGGTTATGAAAGTTATTTTTGAAAAACTAGTTTGAATGTGAAAATTGCAATATCTTTTTAGAATTATCTGTTCATTTTGTTGGTGAGATTTAGGATCACCTGTGAATTTTTCAAGCAATAGCACAGGGGATGATTGTGATACATCAGGCCAAAAACTAGAGAAACTCCAGAACCTTGGTCTTGTAAAGGGAAGGAACTTTTGTTGATGTATGATTCATATATTTTGCTGATATGTTTGTGATTTGGGGCTTATTTTGTAATTATCTATAGGAAAAGCAAAATATTCATGCATTAATCATATCTCTAAATAAATATTTATGAACCTAAATAATTTCTAAAGCAATATAATGCCCCAAACTGAACTTCAAGCAAATGGAAATCAGTATTCTTGCAGTCCCCTTTTAAAGATATGCCAAATTAAAATATATGAATATTTCACTGAATTTGATACATAAATTACTAAGTATTTTGGCTAGGTAAAGAACAAAATTATTGAGTATCATGAATAGAAATGAATCTAATGGGACATTTTAAGAGAAAGTATTCTGTCTCTAAGAAGTTTTATTAAATGGGGGCATGAGGTGTATTATGTAAGGTTTATTTTGCTTATATTTTCTTTTATAACATTTAACCATTTTGTTACTTGTAAAAATGATATATTTCCAAGGGAGAAAACTCAGAAAAAAACAGAAACATTCAAATAAAAGACTAAGAACTAATTCTTGTATTCAAAGATGACTACTGTCCATCCAACCTTGCCCTCTCTCTGTGTGTGCATGTGCTCCTGTGTGTGTATCAGATGCTAAATGACACTTTTCCTGCCAACTCAGAGCTGGAAGCCTTTTAGGATCTTTAAAGACTAAGAACTATAGGAGCTTAATCATCCCTCCACGCAGGACAGGTGTTATGGTTTGGATATGAGGTGTCCCCCAAAAGCTCCCATGTTAATGCAGGAATGTTTAGAGGAGACATGATTAGATTATGAGAGTTGTAACCCAATCAGTCCATCTTAGCTTGAATGGGCTAACTGGTTGGTAACATCAGGCAGGTGGGGTGTTGTTGGAAGAGATGGGTCACTAGGGAAATACCTGGAAGGGTGCATCTTCCCTGCAGTCCCGCCTCCTCTCTCTTTATGCCTCCTGGCCACCACAAAGGGAGCAGCTTTATTCTACCTCCCTGTTGCCATGATGTGCCCAGAGTTATGGAGTCAGTTGACCATGAACTGAACTTCTGAAATCGTGAGTCCAAAATAAACTTTTCCTCCTCTAAGTTGGTCTTGGGTATCTTAGTCACAGTGATACAAAGCTGACTAACACAACAGGCTGAGTTTGTGAAGCAAGTTTGACAATCCTAAACTTTGGAAGAAGCTAATCAAGAGGAGCAGGTAGGGGAATGGTGGGCCTGGTAGTGTGGAATATTTTTCAGACACTTCTGCAGATGTCCTGTGCATTTCTCTTGCGCCCCCAGCTAAGAACATGGAGCCTCAAGGAAGCCAGACTTAGGCATATGTCTCCTAGGGTTAGGGAGATGGGGATCACCTGATGCGGGCCAAAGATTCCAGAGCGGCCTGTGGTTAGCAGAGCAAGAAGACAAGTCTACTTCATTATGAAGTGAACTTCCAGGTATTAGTAGGGCAAAATTGCACAGGAGCCAAGTGGACAAGAAAATGTGAATGGCCTTGAGTTAGCCAGAGGATTCACCATGAGGACATGGCAGGAAGAGGTGGTGGCTGGGGCTAAGAGGCATGCAATCTGCAAGCAGCCAGTTGGAGGGCTACAAATGGTGGGAGCAGCAGTCAGAGGGAGAGGATGGGTAGGGCTCAAATTAAATCTCACATGTGTGTGCACACACAAACACACGTGAACACATGCATGTACATGCGTACACATACATACACACGTGCATAAACGCAGTAGGGAAGACCAACCTGTCCCTCTTAATCCCCTCTACTTCATTTTATTCCAAAACTTTAGTTAAGCAAATGTTTGCACATGTTTTCCTCCATTTCAAAATAACATTCTCTCACATACTAGGAATGCTCATTTAAAAATTTCAACTGTGTATGATGTCCAGGTATAATTACATTTTAAAATACTAGTTTAAAAAAGATAAAACTTGTCCTTGGTAAATTTCATTCTATTTTCTGATAATCTTATTTTAAAGAAGTTTGATCTTTTGAGAGTATCATCAGGCTTTTTATTTTTTTGTCAGTGTTTTCTAGAACCTTATTCCTAGACCACACTACAGCTCTCTCTCTTTCTCTGCCTAGACCCCTTAATCCATTCTAACCTGTACTCTGCTGAAGAAGTTTCTCCTGTGGTTCCACATGGCCAACCACACAATATCCAAACTCCATAGCTTGGCATTCAAGAATTCTCAGAACTTAATTTGAAAAACTTTTTCAGATTTACTTCTCACCACTCCCCCAAACATACATCCTCCATCAGGGAGAAATATGCATTTAGCTGGTCCTATTCCCTGGACATGCCTCCTCCCGCTCTCCTCCCCGGTTTTGTGCATATGGTTTCCCATTGATCAAGGCCTTTCCTGTCTACCTAGGAATGTTAGTTGAAACTTCTGGCATGAAAGGGGTGGGGGGCAGGTATTTACTTCAGGGAAATAGTAGAACCTTCTGGTGAAGGTTGTTTCAATTTATTCTAGAAAAGTCTATTGATTAGCTAAAGAAGGAGAAACTCATGTAACAGAGAAACAAAAGGACAAAGGGGATTTGGGATAGGATGCTGTCAAAAATAATCAAGGAGAGATTTCTACATTTAGAAAATTGTGAGGGGTTAAACCATTATATACATTGTGTTCATATATCTTTGTCCATAGATGTGAGGTGGTTTCGATGTGAGGTGTTTCCCAAATGCTCATGTGTGAGACAATGCAAGGTTTAGAGGAGAAATGATCCGATTATGAGAGTCTTAATCCAATCAGTGAATTAATCCCGTGATGGTATTAATTGAGTGGTGACTGAAGACAGGAAGGGTGTGGCTGGAGGAAGTGGGTCATTGGGGGTATGCCTTTGGGGTATATATTTGGTATCTGGCAAGAGAAGTCTCTCTTTGCTTTTTGATCATCATGTAAGCTGCTTCCCATTGCCACAATCTTCCACCATGTTGTCCTGCCCTACCTCAATCTCCAAGGAATGGAGCCAGTTGTCTATAGACTGAGACCTCTGAAACTCTGAGCCCTGAAATAATCTATTCCTCCTCTATAGTTGTTCTTGTCAGGTCTTTTAGTCACTGGAAAAAATAAAAAAATAAAATAAAAAAGGACTAAAAGCAGAAGGGAATCTGTTTTTGAAAGACATTAATAGAAAAATGCCAATGGTTGGAGGCAGATCCAATAACTGGTTTAAAATCAAAAGTAGGATAGAAGAGTTTGAGTAGAATAGAAAAGAAGGACAGATAGTTTGAAAGGAGGCAAGAGGAAGGACGAGGAAAGATAATTTTAATCTGAAAAACTTGCGATAAAAGTTTCATACCCTTTTCCTCTCTAAGCCAGTTCTCTTAGGCCTGTTACTCATAGATTTCTGGAAAATTCACAGATCTTCACTTACAATCTTAAAGTTACCATAAATGCACTCATGACAATTACCTTGTGCATTGTTAATGAGCTGATGTAATAAATAGATTAAGCAAAGAGAGAGACAATATTTTAAGAAACCTTTAATACAATGATATCTACTGATCAGATGAAGGAGACTCCTCATCAGCCTAAGGATCCTGTCTATGCCAGACCACCATCAACTGTCTTGTGAACCAATGTCATGCCCACATACTGTCTCATGTCCATCCTTGTTTCCTTTCTAGAAAAAAAGCCTGAGACCTCGCCTGTCAAGTGTCTCTCATTCTCTAGAAGACCCGCATTCTCCCTTGAATGTGTCTCTACTTTCTTAAACAAATCTCTGCCTGTGCTTCTGACACGTCTTTAAATTCATTTCTGCAACGTTTGTTGAGCCCCATTTGTCCTGAGTCTCATTTCAGCACCATTTCAGACTCTTGGGTCTCTTGCTGTGACAAGCTGACCCAAAAGAGGCCATATGTGATTAACACCCAGGCGTCATAGCAACCTCATTCCTGTGTACCTGTGAGGAATTTGAGAATCAGCAGGGTGCTTCAAGTAGACAAGCTGTCACGTGGCTCCGACTTCAATGGTCTATTAACTACTTGTCCACCATCACATCAGTTGTCAGCTTCCTTCAGAGACTCTGGATCTCTCCCATGTGGCTTTGGTTTCTGCATATTACCTCTCTTCAATTAAAAGCTAATTCTAGTTCTCAGAACTGCTTGCTTATACCGAGAGACTGTTTATAAGGATTTCAGCACCTAACAATACCTGTGAAGAATGATTTAAAAGATTTTTTAAAAAGATCTGTCATTGCAATTAAATGAACCCAGTCAGAGAATTAATTGAAGTTATTCAAAACCATTAAGGTCATTTGCAGAAAAAATAAATAAATCTGTGGAAAAGGCAATTTGGTTAAAGTTTCTCAAAGCAAAAGTTTGAAAATTCTTCTATTCTCCTTCCTTCCTTAGGTCTTTCCCTCTTTCCTTTCTTTCTTCTTCCCTCTCTCCTCACCTCCTTCCCTCCTCTTTCTCTCTATAAATAAATATTACCCACTATACTCCAAGTACTAAGGGTACAGAGATGAAAATAAAGTATCTGATCTAAAAGAATTTAAGTCTGGTTGGAAAAAACAACAAAATAAATATATTTAATGAGATTGTTGCTAAAGTAAAAATGTGCCAAAAAACAAATAAAATACAATAGGACCTTCCACTGCCTTGTAAGTTCAGGCAAGAGCTTCTGGGGGAAACCATACTTGTCTTTCTTGAAAGAGTCTCCCACAAGAAAGAGGAATTAGCGTAGCAGGGAGCATCTGGTATGAACTTGGTGGAGTAGGAGGCAGCAAGGACGGGCAAGGAGCCTGCCAGCAGGGACGCTGCACCTCCTGCAGAGCGGGCACACACATGATTACATGGAATGGAGTGTGGAGGTTAGGGTAGCCATCAAAGGCCACCCCAATGGTTGCATTGCAGTGTTTTATGGTAAAAAAATATTATTAAAATAACTAAGCATAGGATGCAATATGTAGGATAATTATGTGCTCTTGAAAAGCTCCTAAGAAAATCATTTTCTGTAAAACTCTGAATTGCCAGGCAGATGCAACTGTTACTATTTTGTTAAGACATGTGGGTTGCCTTTCATTGCACTGATAGCTTCCAGTAGAGTGGAGCAGGGACAAAAGTGGCTCCACTATATCGATCCTATTATTTCAGCTGTGGGATCTTGAGCAAGGTACTTTACCTCTGCACTTCACCTGCCTCACCACTAAGTGTAATAAGTAATTGTGTAAATAACAAAAAAGTGTTTAAAACAGTATCTAGCTTAAAGCAAGTTCTCAACTGCTAGAAATTTTAAAAAGAAAAACTAGTATAGCTAAACTGATTTGGGCTTAAATAGCTTTTGTTAGTTTAATGGTTAAACTTTAACAAAATGGTCACCCCGGGAATGCAACTTGGCGTTAAAATCACAGCCTGTTAAAGCTGGCAAAGGACTCGGAGTCATCCAGTCCACAACCTCTTTCACAATTTGTATATAAAACTGCCCTCTAGAAAAGTTCAGCAACTTTTCCTGTTCCAAAACTCTGGTGCTGGTGGGCGATTCCACTCTAGCGTGGCAGCCCCGGGCAAATGCCTGATCCCCTGCTGTCCTCTAGTGGCAAATTAGGGAAACGTTCGTATGCAAAATAATGAAAGTGGTATCACAAAAACCACTAATTTGTAGAAGGCTCACCAGTCATCTTTCAGACTCCATATACTGTCTCTATGAGGTAAACTTAAAACTCCTAGGTGATTTTGTTTTTTATTATTTATATTCACATGTAGCTAAAATTATTTTTATGAAAGTTATATAATGGATGTGCCTCTTTGGGGTACTGCGTATTTACAGATTTCATGTTTAATTCACCTCCTACTTGTTTAAAACTAGAATGTTTGTTATATGTTCAAATGCCTCATTACCAGCATGTATTTATGCTTGAGTTTAATCATCTATATAATAACTAGACCATACTTCCCCCTTCAAATAGTATGTGATTTGGAAGGAAGGAATGAGAGAGGTTGGAAGGAAAGAAAATAAGGAAGAAATTAAACACAGGTAAAGGTTACAGTGTACCTGGTGAATCACCCTTTTACACACATCCTGGGAACAACCAGCAGTAGACAATAGATTTGCCATTTATACTGACACATATAAATGACATTTTACACAGATGCAGGCAGCTCCTGCATCTGTGTAAAATAATAGCCCTCCTCTGGCTATTATTTATTCATATAAGGCATGGTTTGAAGATAACAGTTACATATTATTATGCAACCTATTACAAATGTGAAATGTCTTAAAGGTTTTTTAAACTATTTTTGTTTATTATTTAATTATTGTTACAGCATGGGGACTGAACCCAGGGGCACTCTACCACTGAGCTGAACTCTAGCCCTTTATATTTTTTTATTTTGAAGGTTAAACAGGGTCATGCTAAGTTACCCAGTCTGTCTGACCTCGAACTGGGAATCCTCCTACTTCAGCCTTCCATATCCCTGGGATTATAGGAATGCACCACAGCACCCAGCCTAACTAATAATTTAAAAGATATACTATTTTCCTTTCACATGGAGACTCAATAAATTCCTTAACATAGGACTGTTGAATCAAAGGATTTTAAACATATTTAAATCTGAAAAATATTTTCTTTATATATTGTTTCCACATACATAACATGTCTAATTTTTCCATGCTTGGACTAATGCTTGGTCTTATGAAAATTCTAATTATTCCAAATTGATGGGTTGAAAGTCACATGTTATTGTTTAATTTGTTTATCTTCTTATGGTAAGACTGGAATATATTGCCAGGTAAACAAGTCATTTGAACTTTTTTGTGTGACTAAATGAAAAGCCCATGCATATCCTTTCCTGTTTTTATATCATTCGAGATCTTTTTCTATAGTCAATACATTCACATTTTTCTATTTATTTTTAAATTTGGCTTATAATATATTTTTCTATATGGATAATTAAAATATTTATATAGTCAAATGTATGGTTTTTTCCCATCCAGGCTTCTAGGTTTTTTCTTGTCTATCAACATCTTCCTCAATGAGTGTAATAGACAGTTTGTTTCAGTTTCCTTTTATTACTTTTAAAGTTCTCTTAAGAAAATTTACATTTAAGTTGAGCTAGAATTGAGCTAGAGTTGTTTTTTTTTTTTTGGTCCAGGGATTGAACTCAGGAGTATTCGACCACTGAGCCACATCCCCAGCCTATTTTGTGTTTTATTTAGAGACAAGGTCTCACTGAGTTGCTTAGTGCCTCCGCAATCCTCCTACCTTAACCTTCAGAGCCACTGGGATTACAGGCATGCGCCGCTGTGCCCGGCTTAGAGTTTATTTTGATAAAGGAGAATGAATAGAATTTAGATTTATCTCATGTTCCAAATTATTAGCCATTTGGCCCAACGCTGTATGGAGTGATCACTGTTTTCTAAGTTGAAATGCTACATTTATCATATGCCAAATTTCCAATGAGTTTGGATTAATTTCTCCTTCTGTATTCCCCATTCTATGACATTGCTCTCACTGTCTATTGCTGCACTAGTACTAAACTGCTTAAAATACATTTTAATATCTGGTAAAATTACAGGTCAAGTAACAATACTCGTTTTTTATAACGTGTAGAACCTTCATGATAAATTCACCTCCTTTTTAAAACAAAAAAAACCCGTGAACTCCAGTTAAAAATTCTGCAAGCAACTTTCTTGTGATCAATTTAATTTAAAAATAAAGAAGAATTGATGTCATTGAAGTATAATTCTATACAAGATAGTGTGTTCATCCATTTATTTTTGTAAAATCTTCAACCACTTTTAAATGGACTCTCGCACCCTTGCTGAATTTATGACAAGCAATGAAATCTCCACTGTAAATTGTACAAATCGCTTCCTCCTTTTTGTTGTTAATTTGGATATTTGTGTGTGTGTGTGTGTGTGTGTGTGTGTGTGTGTGTTAAGGAAAGTTTTACATTTTCTAGAATGATTTAAAAAGAATACCCAATTATTGACAGCATTTTTCTTTGTTTTTCCTGGGTTCACAAACATATCAATATGTTGCCTATTAATAATGTTTGATTCTTCTCTTCCAACATTCATACTTCTTTTGTTTTTCAAATTGCATTGATCAATGCTTCTTTAACAATATCAGATAACAATGGAAATAGTGTCTTAAATAAGATTGCGCATAGTGTTCATTATTAAGCAAGATGAACTTTCGTGTAAGAGGCATATGTTCTCTCCTTAGAGCTCTTAGTTCACTCACTTTTTTAAAAAATCCAGATTACAGAGCAAAAAGCACGAAGTAAAGAGTACTTCCTAGCTGGGTACAACGGCACACTCCTTTACTCCCAGTGACTTGGGAGGCTGAGATATGAGGATTGCAAGTTCTAGACAAGCTTCTGTAGCTTAATGAAACCCTGTCTCAAAGTGAAAATTTTTAAAAGGGCTGGGGGTATAGCTAGTGGTAGAATGTTTGCCTACCATGTGTAAGGCCCTGGATTCAATCTCCAGTAGAGGGAGACCAAACAGACAGGGAAAGAAAATAAATAAATCCTGTGGTGCACAAATTTTAGTTAAAATTAAAATCACTTGGAAACTACATCCTAAAAATAAATTCTTTCTAATTGTATTATGTGACAAACAAAAGAATCCTCTATTTGTAGCACATTTTTCCTTATGCTTTCTTAAAAAAACAACTTCTTTAATGAATGTTTTGATTTTGATACTTTTACAGAAAATGTTCATAAATATTCCTTAACTGATCTCCCTTTACAAAGAGCTGAGTCAACATCTTAGCAACAAGCACACTGGGCCTGGTATCATTAATGACACCCGGAGCTAGCACAAGGCAGGTGAGAAAGAGGTGGCTGTGTGGAGAGTGGAGTGAGAGTTAAGTTTTTCTCTGTTATTGCAAATGTTTTTTTAAAATTTTTTATTTGTTCTAATTAGTTACACATGATAGCAGAATGCATTTTGATTCATCATATACAAATGGAGCACCTTTCATTTTCATTTCAATTTATACATTGTATAAATTGCAAATTTATACAATATATAATGGAGATTTCATTGCTTTTCATAAATTCAGCAAGGGTACACTATGCAGAGTCGCACCACTTGTGCAGTCATACATGTACCTAGGGTAATGATGTTCATTTCATTCCATCATCTTTCCTGCCCCCATGTCCCCCGCCTCCTTCCCCTTTGCCCAAAGTTCCTCCATTCTCCCCACCAAAAGCTGTGCTAAAATATGCATAATTTAAGATCTAATCTAAATTCATTTGAACATATTCTATGTGTACATAGTTCACATGTACACATATGCATACATAATTTGATCATTTTGAGAAGAAATATAATTCTTCTCATTTTCTTAAAAAAATACAAAAATCAAGAGTGGTTGCTAGAGTTTACCAAATGCCTGCTGACCATCAATGGGAGTAATTGCATACTGTTTTCTCCACTTTAACTTTTCTAATGTGAGAAATTTTATTAATTGTGTTTAACAAACCATATTTATATCTTGGAATGAAGTCATGTGGTCATGGTTTCTTACTTTTTAAAGTGTGTGTTAAAATATATTTAATATTTTATTTGTGATTTTTGCATAGATCTTCCTTAATGAAATTGATCTATTCTTTTTTTATTTTGTGCATTTTGTCCAGTTGCAACATCAATGATATATTTACTTTTATAAAACAAACAAACACACTAAGAACTTTTCTCCCAGGTTCTGTGGTAGTTTAACAGTTGCTATAATTATCTGTGAATTGAAAGCTTAACAGAATCCCTTGCAACAGATCAAGATCTGGCACTATTTATTTATTTATTGGTAACAAGTATTGAACCCAGAGATACTTAACCACTGAGCCACATTCCCAGCCTTAGTTTGTGTTTTATTTAGAGACAGGGTCTCACTGAGTTGCTTAGCACCTCGCTGTTGCTGAGGCTGGCTTTGAACTCACAATTCTCCTGTTTCAGCCTCCCAAAGTGCTGGGATTACAGGCATGCACCACTGCGCGGCATGAGTTAATTCTTAAAGGCTTCTATGCACCTCGATATCCAGAGCACATTGCATGGTCTCTTCACTTTGCCCTGTCCCTATTCCTTATTGTCTCTGACAATTCATGCACTGTTTTCTTATCTGGCCACTCTAGGCAGATAAGCTTCATCTGATTTAAAGGCGTTTAGTTTTTCTCTACCCCCTGCTTAGCTATATCCCATAGCTTCTAATATGTTTAATGTTTAGGTTTTTTTGGAAACTAAACTGTGGAAGGATTGAGAAGGGATAAGCTGGGAGAAGCCAACAGAGGACATTGACAGTGAGGGCATCACTTGTAGAACGAGGCTACAGAGGACCAGCAGGTGAGAGCAGCACTGTCTGGGTCATAGGGCTGCTATGAAACCACTGGGCTGGGTGGCTTGTAAACAACAGATGTTTATCTCTCAGTTCTGGAGGCAAAAAATATCCAAGATGAAGATGTTGGTGATTCGGTATCTGGTAAGGACTTGCCTCTGGTTCACAGATGGTATCTCCTTGCCAAGTCCGTATGTGGCTGAAAAGACACAGCTAGCTCTGTGGGGAATCTTTATAAGGGCACTCATCACATGAGAGGTCCAGTTGGGTGATTTACTCTCTTCCCAAAGGCCTCACCTCCTAATGTATGGGGTGGGGGTGGGGGTTTCAACATGGGAATTTAGGGAGTAGGGATACAAACATTTAGACCATAGCAACAACAGGGAAGCAAGGGACCACTGTGGGAAAAATAACTATTAGAATAAATATAGGTAATGTTAGAGATAGGGAGAGGAAAAGCATGCATGGTGATTGATTTTATGTGTCAGCTTGACTGAGCCATGGGGTGTCTGAATATTAGTCACACTATTTGGGGTGTGTCTTTGAGGGTGTTCCTGGATGGGATTCACATTGAAATGGGTATACTGAGTCATGAAGATCACCCTCCCTTGTTTGGGTGGGCCTCATCTAATCCATTGGGACCTTGAATAAAACAAAAAGATTGACTGTCTTACAAGTAAGAGAAAATTCCTGTTTTGAGTTGGGATATGGGTTTTTCCTGCCTTCAGATTCAAACTGAAGCATCAGCTCTTCTTAGGCCTCAAGATATCTTCGGACTGGATAACACCATCAATGTCCCTCAGTCTCTCTCTTGCCTACTGCAAGTCATGGGACTTTTCATCCTCCCTAATCATGTGAGCCAATTCCTTGCAATAAATATGTCCATCTGTGTCTGTCTGTCTGCCTCCTCCCTCTCTCTCTTTCTCTTCCTCTCCCCATGGTTTGATGCGAAGCTAAGCCCATAGGTGGCAGCTTGGATTTCTCGTTCCTACACTATGGATTTTTACAAAGCAGCATTTGTGTAAGTTTCCGATTCCCTGCATTAAATCCCTTCCTGTAAAAACACCTTTGTTTTTGTACAAAACCTAATTGTTCTGAGCTGAATTGGACCCTCACTTCCAGTTTCATAGGTTGAAGTCCTAACACACACTACCTCAGAATGTGACTTTTGTTTAGAGACAGGATCTTTAAAGAGGTGATTAAGTTGAATGAGACCACAAGGGAGGGTCCTAATCCAATTTCTCTGGTGACCTTATAAGCCAAGGAAATCTGGACACACAGAGGCCAGAGGATGTGTGTACATAGACCATGTGTGGACACAGTGGGAAGGTAGCCATCTGTCAGCCAGAGTGCCAGTCAGAAGAAACCAACCCTGACAAAATCTTGACCTTGGCAGTTTCTCTTCCAGAACTGTGAGAATAGAAATTTATGTTAAGCCATGCAGACTGTGACATTTTATGATGGCATCCCTCGGAGACTAATATACCATTCTAAATATTAACTCAACCATTGGACCTACAGACTTCCAAATGGTCCTTCTAACTCCTTGGATTGAGAAAGTAGGGTTGTTGTTGGTGGTGGGTTCTCTCAAGTTTCATATATTTGAGTCACTTGAAAATCTGTGCAGACTTTCTTGTCCAGAAGTTGTGGCTATACAAGCACTATGTAAATTCTCTATCGGACGGCTGGGCTCTGATCAACATCCGGTTGACATTGTGTTCAGTTGTTCCTGCACACCTACAAAGATGGCTGCTGTGTTCACACCCACCTTCAGCCAAACCCAGGCCCTGCCAGCTCTTCTCAGTTGCCTCTCTGCTGGACCTGTTCCTTCTGGGGAACAGTCACTCAGTTAGAAGTCTGGTGGCTTCATTCAATTCTGCAGTTTTGAGAAAGAACTAAAAGCAAAACCCAAAATACAGCAGGGTGGGAGTGGGGGTGGGAGTTTGAAAAAGGAATGGAAACCAGAACTGAGTTTTAAGGACCTATTGACAAAGCGCTCCTGAGGCACCCTTCCTCAGAATGGGGAGAGGACAAAAGGGCTTAGTTGACCATGCCCCTTCTATTCCCTAACAGGAAGTACCTAACTAAGTTTTCTAACCTAGAGGACTAACTTAGGGCCTCCGATACCTACCCCACACTCACTCC
This sequence comes from Geosciurus inauris, assembly GCA_004024805.1. NCBI lineage: Eukaryota > Metazoa > Chordata > Mammalia > Rodentia > Sciuridae > Geosciurus > Geosciurus inauris. Next base: position 133,258 of record PVHX01000569.1, on the reverse strand, counting down.
TTCCCTGAGAGGTGACAATCACAAATATGAATCCATAACAAATGAATACCAAGGACACATTAGCTGCCATGGCACTTCTGTCATTAAAGGGTGACACATAGATCAGGGCTTGCTACCCTCACCTGCATCCAATCACAAGGATATCTCTCCGAAGCAATTATTACTCTCTCTTCCTGATGGGAAATTATCTATCCAGGAGTGACTTTCACAAAATCACCCGATAAGTATCAACATAGCTGGACTGATTCCCACTGAGGCCTTGCTCTAACATCACATATTTATCCAGTGGTCATGTTGTCTCCCTGAAATAGTTCAAGGAGTTATCCATTGAACATTTCTAATGATTGAATCTATCAAATCTATTGAATTACGGCAAATACCACTGTCCAACATGTCTGTCTGCCATATCTAACAGCTCTACCCAAAGTGTATTCTCCTGTGCCATTTATTCCATATTGTGGAGCTAATTTTAAAACAGGGGAGTATTTTTGTTTCTCCCCGAAAGTCTGAGTATAGCTAAACAGGAATATTTTAATTTGTGTGCAGGAGGTGGAAAGGAAGTTTTGTTTTCTTTCTCAGAAATTTCAAAGATATTCTTAAATGTTCTAGTATCATAGTGAGATGGGGTGGTATTACATATTTATTTGTGTGGTTCATTCTAAGCTTGTATTTCTAGCTTCAATTAGATAAGAAACAAATCATTCCTTAACTCAGAGAAGGAGTGTGTAGGTTTTAAGCAGAAGTGGTGACTGAACACAAAGACTTTCAATTTCTTTTCCTTGAAGCCTCATGAAAGCAAGATAATTTTTATTCTATGATTCAAGAAAAACATGGAGTGATTTTGGTTCTCATTAAGTATATATTTAGCTTCTCTTTATCTGGTTTGTTCTTGTGCCTGCCCACTTACCCACACCTAGATCTTCCACGCTGACATAAAGTGAACAACTTCATAAGCAGCCTAATTTCAAATTCAAGCCTGTATCCGTGTACTTGTATGTAATTTACACCTCTCTATGACTAATGCAAGTCATTTATGAGTTGTGCATAATCTTTCCTCAGCCTGGAGCATTCACCCCATTCTACTTTTAAATATATTTTTGTAAAAGGGCATCTGAGTCACTGAGGTTCATTTAAAGAAATGGGGCTTGCACAGAAAGTAATTCAATACGAGAAGACATTGTTTATTCTCTGATTTTTTGATTGCCTTTATCAAACCCAAGGCAATATAAGCCCAGAGTTCCTGTAAGTAGAAAGTGCAAAATACTAAGCAAATGAGGAGTACAGCAACTCTTACTTTGGAAAAATGTTTTAAACTTTGATTCTGTTTTCTTTGAAGTATATCAAGTCTAATGAGTATTTTAATTTCAGAAGAACTTATTAGTCAACCAGGATGATAAAACAGATTCAGAGAGCTTCATATCTCATATTAGATAAGATTTAAACAAAACTTACTGAATTCCTAAACTGTGTCTCTTTGGTTTTTACTGCCAAAAAAAAAAAAAAAATTATAGTGGCATTAAAGAGATCTTTCAAAAAACGTAACAAACCAAATACTCCAAATTAATAAATATTAATTTATTCATTTAATTTTCAATTCTTTGGCTATAAAAGAGAACTAAAAATTCAGAGCTTAAAGCTGTTCTCAAAGGCAGGTGTTTTGGGACAACCTTAAACTTATGGAAAAGAACCAAACAGTCCTGTCCTGTGACCTTGCTATGCTCCCGACCCTGGTTATCACATTCTCATCTCCTCCGAGTCCCTAGATTCCCATTTTTCATTTACTAGTGATCCCCAAACTAAACATACCCCCTTGCTTCTCTCTGTTGGACAGCAATAGCAATAAAATTTCCTGGAGGGCAGAGACCAACTCTTTCTGTTTTCCCAGTGCTTGATACACACAACATTCACAGTTCCTAAATGCAACTAAGGAAAGAAGGAATTTGTGTGTTTCTGTTGGCTTCCAACCTATCTCATCTCTTTAATAATCTTTTATTTTCCTGAGATTACAAGTATGCGATAAAGAAGAACAAATCACTGTTGCCACATTTAACACTTGTACATTTTATTTAATTAAATCAGCCATTGTACAACATTGCAGCTATGTATTGTTAGTGTTGTATTTTTTTTCCATTAACTAATACATGCCCTCATAGATATATTCAATTAGTGTTATCACCATGGGAACAAGATGCTGATTCATCAACTGAAAATTCACTTCTTCTCACAGTATTCAAGTTTTTTTGATAACACAGCAAAATCAAAATCAAAAGAAGGTGATTAACCATTATGTTGTTACACAGACACCATCTGCACTGCAAATAACACAACAGAAATGCTTTTCTTGAGCTCCAATGAAGGTTTTGACAAGAAGGCCATGGCGTGTCTCAAAAAGTTTCACCATGGGCCTTTCTCTTTTGGCTGCCAAAGAATGCTTTGTTTCCTATCCAACTGCCAAAAAGTGCTAGCATTTGAGGCTTAGGAGATTTGGCTTATGGGAAACCTCCCTCCCAGGAAATTTTCTCTCTTGGCAACGTTACTTTAACTGATGAAGTGCCATTGTTTGTCGCATTTGTTTTTGACATTCGGAGCAATGAGTCATTTTTTTGCACAACAGGAAAAGACCAGATAGAATTGGAGAAAGCTCAATCCCTGGAGGATAGACTCTTTTTTTTTTTTTTTTAAATTTCATCTTCATTGAATATACTTTTCTTTAACAAATAACTGATTCAAAATGTATACTGTTTATATGAATATATTTGTGAATATATATATATGTTAAAATGCTACACAGCTTCAACCACTAGAGGAATAAGAAACAGGACATGGAAATCACTCAGGTTGTTACAGTTCCCTTCTTTGAAACAAACAAATAGTAAAGTGCACAAATGCACTTAAGAGTTTCCAAGGGAGTTTGGATTTCAAATAAATAAACCAAAAATTTTAACCAAAACCAAATTTTCAAAGGATTTCTCAATCTTGTCTGCAAGCTGAAAAACAGACCTAGCTGGAAAATGAAAAGTGCTCATTCAGGGCAAGAGGAATGAAAACCGTTAGTGTGATTAGAAGAGGGGTTTTGACTGTGGTTTTGATTTTTCAATGCCACATGCAGGTATTAGAGAAGATATAAACCTGGAAGGAAAAAAAAAAATCCCAGAAAAAAAGAAACCACTCCAACATGGTGAAGGAGTCTTAATCTTTTGTGTAGTTGGGTAAATCTTGTTTCCAATGGAGTATCTACAGTGCAGTGGCCAGAAGAAAGTACCACCAGTAAGACAGCGTGGTTTGCTAAAGCAGCAATGAAAACTGGAAAACTACAGTAGTTATAGCTTTTAAAATACCCTGCCAACGTGTCCAAAATCTAAAAGACCTGAAGATGCTAGAATGCCACTGGTTGTAGCTTCTAGCAACTGAATACCTCACTGTTTGAATCTCTTCATCTTTTGCTCCCTCCTTCCCCTCCCTCAGAATGGCTGTTGGAGAGTCGTAATGTATGCTGGCCAGCACCAGCAATAACTTCTTATCACAGTTCTTCAAGATTATTAACCCATCTTTAACTAGAAGCAATGGCTATTCTGCAAGTTCTAAGGACATGATAGGTCTGAAGTGCTTCTTTCGCAGTAGAACTGGATTATCATTCGATTGTGTTAGCAATATCTCAGTTAACCATTGTTCATTTTCTAGAGGCCTTTTATTCCATGATGCCCAGTGTGGTTATGATAGGCAGTGGTTTTAATTTTAATATGGTGTTCATCTGAGCATTTCAGCTATATACATTGTACATGGATATCCGTTGGAAGGATTCCTCTGTATTGTTACTTGAAGAGGTCTACAGGTGAAGTTCTTCTGATCAATGGATTTTCATGGAGCTTGTGCAGAAGCAAAGAACAATGGAGGCGGCCAGTTCCCAGGTTAGCACAGACACACAAAGTAGTGGATACAGCATCCAGAATGAAGGACGCTATCTTTGGTCACAAATTAGCTTATAGTTAAAGAGGATGGGGGAAAACTAAAACAAAATGCTGTATATTTGCTAACGGTGGAAATGTCAGGGGATCCCATTGATTAGGCCAGATAGGTCACTCCTCTAAGGAAATGGGAAGTTGCATATTGAGTGAATGTGTGGTTTCTTGTGTGAGAATTGGGCAGCCCCTCATTTGGCCTCTTGCTTCAAGTCCTCCTTGCAGAAATGCCGAAGGAGTTGCTGGAGGTCGCGCTGGAGGTCGTCCTGCTCTAATGCTTCTGGTACATCCTCCAGGTGCTCCAAGTCTATGCGTTTCCCATGCCGGTCCTTCACCACAGCCCTCTTCTGTGTGCTGGCTTTACTCATGGTTGTCCTAGAGAAAGCAGACAAGGGAAAGAATTATGCTCTTTCTTTAATGTTAAAATGTAGCTGGGTCTGAAGCCAACCATGACATTACTTCTAGGTAGTTCCACACAAAGCCTTTAGTATAACAGCTACAGGTATCTTCTTGTCTTTTTAAAATATGGCCACCCTAGATGAAATGATTCATGAGTGTTTTAAAAGTGTTTTTGAGGACAAGGAATAGTTTTTAAATCTCGGAGAAATATTTCAAATAAATGAAACAAGGCTTTATTATGACTCAGAAGAAAACCATACAATCACTCACCTTTTGATTGTCACATCAATCTAAATGGACCCAGTTTGTCCTGAAATAGTGATTCCACAAACAACTTTTGACAGGCTAAGAAGAAGATTTTTTCATTTAACTTGTTCAAAACACCTTAAATGCTAACTTAGTCACATTCCCATCAAATTTTCCCAAATTATGCTGTAAGAGAACTTTTCCATGAGACATAGTTAAAAACTGAAATGTTATCCTAACAATATAAAAGAAAGTAACAACCAACATGGGCCTCTCTGAAGCTTCAACTGGGGATAGTGAGGGGGACAGAGGAAAGGGAAAAAAAAAAACCACGACAGACACTTCCTCTGCCCTGACAAAACTCCCATATACTTTGTTCTTTTGTGAATCCTATTTCCACCAACAGTCTGTTGCTTTCCTTCCTCCCCCTTCAGGCTGGACATTACTTGAGAACAGAGACTATCACTTATTATATTTCATACTATTATTTTGCTGTATCCCTACTTGAAAATGATTGTATCATAATTTGTTAATTCTCTGTTCTTCTCACTCTGTACTTGTAAATACAATTTTTCATGCCACAAATATTTGATGAATGTGTTTTGTGTGCCAGACACAATTATTACAATAAATAAGGAAACTCAATCTTAGGGAATTTAAGCAATATCCTCAAATTTAAAAATAACAATTTTAGCATGCAGTGGAGACTTGCAGTGGAGACAAGAGCCCAAGATGCCAGAGCCCGAGTCCATAACTCCTGTGCCACACATCTTCACTTAGAACCAGAGTGAGAAAGGATCACTTGAGGCCACCATTATCCTTACACTTCTCTCCAGTGCTCAGGAGCTGGGAGATCTGCCCTCCTCCCAACACCTCTATGCATTTGTTAAAATCATTCTGATTTTTTAAAAAATGACTTATTTCAGTCAAAATACTCTTAACTTTATTTTAGACACCCTTGTTTCCTTCTCCCTTCTCTAGTGTTCTCTCACTCCCTCCTTTCCTTTGATACTACAAGGCTGACTTTGCATTTGAAGGCAAACTAAAATTTGTTAATCTTTATGAAATGGTCAAATTTTATTCAAATGATTGAAATCACATTATGGCTGGGTGTGGTGGCGCATGCCCACTTGTAATCCCAGTGGCTTGGGGACGCTGAGAAGGAGAATCATGAGTTCAAAGCCAGCCTCAGCAACTTAGCAAGGACCCTGAGTAACTCACAGGGACTCTATCTCTAAATAAAATATTTAAAAGGGCTAGGGTTTTCAGTGGTTAAGCATCATTGGGTTCAATCCCTGGTACCAAAAAAAGAAAAAGAAAAAGAAGGAAAGAAGGAAGAAAGGGAGGGAGGAGGAAGAAAAGAAAAAAAAAAAGAAAGCCAGAAAGAAAAAGAAATCAGATTGCGTTTTTCTATTCAGCATCCATTGCTGTTTTTCCTCCATAAAAGGAAAAAAATTGTTCTGACAATTTCTGCCCAGAGTTAGGAAAAGCTTTGACAGCATTGGTGTGAGGGAGGGTCCTCTATCACAGAACATTTCCTGTATATTTTGCAGGTATATGCAGATGAGCATGTTTATGAATATGCACACATGTATAATACGATGCTTCAGAAATTAATATTAAATGTTTCACAAATAGAGTTCAGTGACCAACTGGCTGAGGGAACTCAATAGTTCTATATTCTCAACTTCAAACTTAATAGCTGTTATGGAGAACTTTGAACCAATTGTTTTTCAAATCTATTCCAATTTAATGACCCTGTGATGCTGGGGGAGGCAGGGGTTATGTAGTTTAATCTGAGTACATGGATAAAAGCCTTAAAAGTTCGGAATATAAAAAGCATTTTGTCCTTAATTCTTGTAGCATTTTTAAAGTTCTAAAAGAACAATTATACTCTGTTAAATTCCTAGCTGCTGCTGTTTTTCACATTTGGTTGGAGAGTAGAATTGTGACAGAACCTTTAATTTTGCTGTTCTAATTATTATGTTCCAGAGGCTTAAAATAGCCTTGTAGAGTACTAGAAATGACAATCTTTCTCTTCTTTTCCAATGAAATGAAAAGCACAATAGTAACTTGGGTTCCCATTGTCTTTTTTCACTAAGAAGCAGAGAACATTTCTTTAATCCACATATTTACTGTGCTGCTAGAGGACCAGAGAGAAGTGAAAGTAGACCACAACAATGTCACACGAGTTTATGCATCAGATCCCTGACAGAGACCAGCAGCCCAGAGCAACTCACAGCCAGCCTCCTTCTACATAGGGAGGAAGTGCTGCTTTCTGCTGTCATACATTTTCTTCACTTACAACAGCCCCTGGTTTCAGCATTGCTAGGTGCATTCAAGTTCATGGGCATCAAATTCATGCTTATGTTACTTGCCACTCACATGCAAAGTCATGAACAGTTTGTTAAACAAAAAACCCACTCCAAGTAATGATCTACTAAGAATGAGCAGCAAGTAACTGGACACAAAATTAACCTGTGAACAATTGATGAGATTCCCCCTCCTATGTTCTCCAAATCCATCAACACAATGAGGAACCCAGCTGGCTGACTTCAATGACTTTGATGACTTGCTAAAACTCAGGGCGTCAGAATGTGTGAGCACACATCTCACCTTATCATCGCTAGGCTTCAACAGTCACCTTTAAAGCATCAGCATGCACTCCAGGTACCACCTGACGAAAGCCTTACAATATAAGATAGTTGGTACTTCCTGGGGGTGGAGGGGTTAGGGTTACACAGGGACTCTGCCCTTCTTTTGTTAAAATTGAAAAGAAAATTATGGTGTTAGTTGGCAAAGCATCACCCATGCTAACCCAAACCTTTTAATTATTGATCCATCCTCTTTCAGGATTTCATTCTCTACTAAACTGGGAAAGTGAACTTTCATGTGGCTACCTGTGTAACTCAAAGCCTAAGGTAAGAAAAAGAGAGAATAAGACACAACTCAGCATAAACCATAGACTTTAAAACAATCTATTACTTTGTAATTCATAGTATGAAAAGAGAAATATGGAAGGATAAATAAAAATAACTCCTGTAGCAGATCTAATTGAGTTTTACTTCACAAGTCTCTTAAAATTTCTCTCATTTGTGAGGGAGATTTTTCATATTACTTTATGAAAGTGGCTAACTTATTTATATGCATATTGACTGACTTTTAATTTCCTCCCCTCACCCTATTCCTTCCTATTGAACAGATGCTGAGGATCAATATAATGACAAGAGACAAACACAGAAACAAGGACCAGGATATAACTCAGAGAATTACCTTTGGATAATCCCAGGATTATCATTTTAGGATTCTAGTTGTTAAATGTGAAGAACTAAAATTATTTAAGTGAGGTTTGTTTTTAATATACAAATGCCTTCATATGCAATCTCAATATATGTTGCAAGTGTATTAGAGGCTACACCCACAGCATTTACCTTCAAAATATTTCAACAATAAAAATACCTTGTAGGTGTCTGTTCATGCCCAACCATTCCTTTATTATATGTGCTTCAGAATTGAGGTTTTAGAAAGGTAACATTATATATAAATTCTACATCAACTCATATCTCAGACCAGGTGGATATAGCATCCTCTAATCAAACCCAGTTTTTATCAATAGAAAAGCATATGGATTTTCACTTTAAGAACATATGGATTTTCACTCTAAGAAAGTAGATTCCGTGTCACAACAGCTTCAGGCCAGTTCATGTCGAGTGTTACATCAAATTCTATGGCAGTTTATGTAAAGTCAAATTAGCTTGCTGCTGTGCATTTGCAACTGTGGACCTGTTTCCTCATTGCTGGAACCAGAATATAAGTAACTTTAAATGTTTTTTAAAGTAACAATTACAGAATATATCTAAATTTTTTAATGTCTGTCTTTGGCAAAAGACATCTTTGGCTAGCAAAGATAATTTGAACATCTTTATTTCTTTCCCTTATTAACCAGGAGTGCAGAACATTTCTGAGAACTTCACACAAGCTGTATATGACCATGCTCCAACTCCAGATTCTGACTCTGACTTTGCAGAAGTGCATCCTGGTTACCTAGATTTTTTAAAGCTCTTGGGGTGACATGGATGAACACCATTAAGTTGATGAAAGGTCACTTCACCATATGAGTTATTCAAACAGGAAATCTGCTCTCTTGATTATGCTGCATTCTTCCCTTCCATGAATTTGTGCATGAAATGACAAAATGACAAGCAATTTTCTTTTCAAACACAAAGCAAATGTAAAATGCACACATATACACACACATTTTTAAAAAAAAAGACAAAACGATGTTTCTATACCTCTTCAAAGTCATCTTTGGCTGAAGGAAGATCAGTGGCTAAACTAGAATCCCCCAGATGTTTCTCCATCCTTTCTCCACGTACCACAGTTGTTTTAACAACTTTGCTGACTCTACGGCCTTCTACTGGTTCAGCCTGAAATTGTGAGGTACTGGACAAAATGCTGGGTTCAGACAAAGTGACCTAATGAATGAAGGACACACAATATACAGTTTCTGACTGCTAAAATGTAACAAATAATTTTTCTATTCTAAAAACAAAGCACAGTAACTACAATATTATATGCTGGCCTGGTAGAAAACAGTATGTGGGGAAAAGGAGGAGGGTTGGGAAAAGTAAACTATAATCAATTGGCAATGTTGTTTAATGGCTAAATCTCCACAGCCCCTAATCAACTACTTAATGTTACTTGAATAAAAATTTATCAGTCTTGTGAGCAAGAAACTGATTATGTAGTGAAATATAGACAGAGCAATCTGTGGATGAACTCTCTTTTCTCATGTTCAAATGGTTTCACCTGGCCCACAAAGATAAAGTTAATCCCCAAAGGAGGAACTCAAAAAACCATGAGAAACTGGCATGAGATTCCCAGATAACCTCATAGTTTTCATAATAATATTTTGAGGATATGAAGGATTGAAAGCAGTGAGAATTTCACAAATTATATGTCAAAGAGAGTAAACATGTTCCCGAAACTGGGAAGTTAAACAGAAAGAAATAAAACTATGAATCAGGAGTTTCTGGATCCTGCTTTTAGTGGCCCTGAATTGCAGAAGTAGGAAGACCAAATATTTATCTAAAGTGACCTTCAGAAGGCTGGTGTGCCAATCACACACAAGCATCATAGGTGTATGTAAGGCCTCTTCCTAACATGCTTGCCCAGCCAAAGGGATTTTATTCTTTTAAAATTTGACTTTTAGATTTCTGCTGTGGTCAACCATGAATTAAAAAGACAATAGAAATGAAAAGGATCAGACACAAAACAATGAGTATAATGGCTGCCAAGCTTCTTGATTGCTATTATACAAATAAAAAAAAAAAAAAAGGAATGTGCAACTGTAAGCAGACTGCTATATAAGAGGAAGTGAGACCAATATGAGCCATCTCCTCCATCTTGTTTGAGCTCTGTTCCACTCCTTTCTATAAAGGGTTGAGTGTTGGAGAATGGGGTGGCCTCACCTCTGACTGCTCAATGTCACTCTTCAATACAACACGCTTTATGACTTTGGAATAGCCATCCCCTTCCTCGATGGTGACAGGTTCCTGTGGCATCCCCTGCATTGTAATCTCTTCCTTCTCTGTGCCATCTGAGGATATGTATCGCCTAATGATTTTCCTAGTAACCTGAAATATATTTCATTTGTGTATCTTATTTTTGAGTAAAGGAACAACAACACTGATAGATTTTGAACAGGAAGTTTGAAGTCAGCCACGTGAGGAGACCCTAGACAGTACCTTCTTCACCACGGTGTGTCCGTGTTCATCGATATATTCTTCTTCTGTGACTGTTTCCGGGGGGATGTCAGGCATATCATCTCCCTAAACAGTTGGGAGAAAAGGGTCATTTCAGCATTTGGCATCAATTCTGAGGAACTACTTTCCAAGTGTTTATAAAATGAGGAGTGTTGGAAAACCAAAGGCGATGTGGAAAAGCATTGCTGAGATGCAAACTCCTGTCAAATGGTTTGATTAATAAAAACAGAAGCAGGTGGGTTATAACATGCTTAGGAGAATCTGATCAAAGTTAAGTAAAACTTAGAACAGAACAGAAATAGGTAAGCGAGAGGTGAGATAGAAGGAACTGAAGAAGCCAGGTCTTGCTCTCTTGCTTGCTCCAGCTCTTGGAGGGTAGGCTGCAAATGTCATTACCACTGCATTCTTTACAAAAAAAAAAAATAAGAAAGTTAAGGGATCTGCTTTCAAGTGGCCATGCACTACCTATGGAGCATGCTGAGCTTTTATTGCTCTGGGTGGGTTGTTCTCTATGGGTACAAGGACAGAACCATCCCTGACGTGCAGTAATTCAACAACTGGTACCTGAATAATGACTCGTCGGCGGACAACCCTGGTAGTTACCATCGCCTCCTCATCAGAGCTGGCCTCTAGCTCACCTAATTCCTCTGTTAGCTCCTGGTGGAAGCATGGAAGCATTGTTTTTTTAACATCGTAAGGAATGACTTCCCTACTGGCTTCTTCTTTGGCTCACACTGTATTCTGAGAGTATTTTTCATGGGAGACTTTGGTAGAAAAGTCAGCAGAGTGAAAGCAAACGTGTGGTAGTCTCAGGCTTCAACAACAATATAGATTCTTTTGTGTAATGATTGAAAAAAGTTCTGTAATTCTGAGAATTGTCAGAGAAGCCATCTTGCAAAATATGTCTGAAGAAATAAATCTTGCCCACATGACATTTTCACTTAAACACCCAATAAATAACTGAGTGTAAACATAGGATCTAAGTTGTGTCATTGACATTCATGCTTAAACTTGGAATAAGTAACCCACATGTGTAGGAATGGCTTGTGTTTGTAGCAGTACTTTTTGCAGGAAGTCAAAATTTCCTGTAGCTGTTATCTAGTCAGTAGTATACCTCCCTGGTATCAAAAAAGGCAAGCTATAAATAACACCCAATTATTTTTCAGAGATGTCAAGAATGAAGAGAACAATCAGATTTAATGAGTTTGACCTAAAGCCAGAGATGAGGCTAAGAACATAGATAAGAACATATATCTTAGGAGTCATATATGAAGTTACTCTTTCCTAATAGAATGATGTTTTTTAAAAAAGAGAAAACTCTCCAGGCCTATAATCCTAGTGATTGGGGAGGCTAAGATAAGAGGAATGTAAATTCAAGGCCAGCCTCAGGAATTTAGCTAGGCCACGAGCAACTTAGCAAGATCCTGTCTCAAAACTGAAAAAAAGGGGGCTGAGGCTATAGCTTAGTGGTAGAGCACTTAGCTCGCAAGTGTGAGGCACTAGGTTCGATCCTCAGCACTGCATAAAAATAAATAAATAAAGGTATTGTGTGTCCATCTACAACTAAAAAAAAAATTGAAAAAAAGGTGGGGGAGGCACTGGTGGAGTGGCTTGGTGATGATGTGCTCCTGAGTTCAATTACCAGTACCAAAAAAATTTTTTTTGCATAACGTATTTTAAAATACCCAAGTTACAGCTCTGCATTTTTCTCTGCTAAAGAAAAATATATAAGTTCAAATTTTACTTGAAATATAATTAGAAACCTACTGCCTAGAAATACAGTCTACAAGAAAAGTAACTGAAATTGGATGTCCAAGTTATGGTTGTAAGAATTTAAATGTCAACATACAAAGTTTACAAGAGATCCTTAAAGATTCATCAAGAATAAGGGACACAGGTCTTTATATATTATGTAGAATGTAGAATGACATAAAAATTTATTTATATACACATAATAGATTAAATATATAATTAACCCAAATGACAGTTTTAAGTCTTTATCTTCCTTTGCCTATGGAATCTCAGGCTAAATTTGGTAACTTGTAAGTCTAGAGAACATGTTTGAAACATTTCTACTAGTGTTCATTAAAGCCAAGAACTTGAGATGAATAATTCTATGCAAAGACAAACTTGGAATAAAAATCCATTCATGGGATGAATTCATTCTCTGAAAGAACTGCCAAAATCAGGACACAGTTCTTATCTGCCTGGATCTTCCTAATTTTAGTTATGACTTTAGATAAATCCTAGTAGCAGATGTTACCCTGATAGTGAATTAAAACAAATATAGATCTCAAATCCAAAGATGTTGTATTCCTTTTTTCCCCCCAAAAGATTTCAATTTTTTCATATAACAAATCTTTTTATTACCAGGCCTATGTTTAAAAATACTTTAGGTATAAAATGCTTTTAAAATCTGTTACTTTCTAGAAGGAAAAAATAACATCTAATTTAATTTACGTTACACTAAGTTTAATTCAGACAGACTCTTACAATACTTTATGCCTGAGAATCATCTGGGGAGTTATTTAAAAAACAGATTTGTTCTCTCTTCACTTCTTGGGGTTCCTTCTGATTCAGGAGGTCCAAGGGGAGATCACACTTCCCAATTAATTCTGAAATACGTGAACCATATAGACCAGGTTTTGAGAATAAATTTCTTAGGATGGTGCACACCTCTCTTCACAACTTTAAACTTCACGTAACAAAGGACAAAGGACATGTTATGATGCAATCTCATGCCACCATCAGGCATTTGGACATTGAGAAACAGCAAAAAGTTTAGATACAATGTTCTTTTGCTAAATTAGTCCTAAAATAAATCTAAGGAAATCTAATTTGGAAATTATCCTTCCTCCACTGAGGAAAGTTTGCTTTGCTCAAGCCACCAGATATCCACAGTCTGTCTGCTCATCACCAGACAGTACAAATGTCACAAGACTGCTGGCCCAGCACACCCCACAGCTTGCGGACTTACCTGAGACTCTGCTAATCCCTATCACTAGCCTCCATGCATTTACTAATTTTGCAAAGATTATTGTTTCACCACGGTATTCATTTTTCTTTTAGTAAAAGGGTTTCCAGTGATAAAATTAGGACTTTGGGTCTAGTAGTTTTCACTGGAACTATGTGCCATTTCTCCTAGATTTAGTGTTTCTCAGACTTTTTAAAAGAACTGAGAACCTTCCCAAAGCTCAGGTTAATTAATCTGGCAAAACTTTTTTTTTTTAATATATATGTATTTTTTTTAGTTGTAGATGGACACAATGTTTTTATTTTATTGCTTTGTATGTGGTGCTGAGGATCGAACCCAGGGCCTCACGCATGCGAGGCAAGCGCTCTACCGCTGAGCTACAGTCCCAGCCCCAAAACTTTTTGTTTTGAAATAACAAAAAGTAAACCATTAGAGAAAGGAAACTGGAGAAAGGTTTGTAGCTCTGTTACAGGTGGGCAAGAAAATGGAGAGGAAGGAAAGTCTTGCCTTGTCAAAAGCCGCATCTCCATCGAGTCTCTCCAACGTCTGTGCCTGGTCATCAGCAGACTCCACTATCACCAGACTGGTTTTCCGTGGGGAACTCTCCTCCCTGGGCTCTGGGAGCTCTTCAGGTTCTTGCACAATGGGAGAGCCTCCCTGCTCACTGGATGTTGGGGTGTGAAGGTACTGCTTCTCCTCCTCAGGAGGGGTACTAATCTCCTCAGGAGTCTTGCTGGGAGAGCCAGGCACTGTCATGGCCTTGTGGGTCTCTGACCCCTCTGTACCTGGGGTGGTCACACTGGAACAAAAAAGCCAAATTATATGTACATACGGGGCATTTGCATTCCTCCTGCTTGAGGAAGAGGACTGGAAGAAAAGATGAAGCTAGTCTTCATAGTACATGATAGCCAAGATACGTTTTGTATATTTGGCCAAGAAAGAAATTTAAAAAAATATATATTATAAGATATAGCCTAGTGTTATGACTCACTGATGTAGCATTGATGGAGAGTGATGTATTCCAAAGATAAAAACTATCCTAAAGTGAATGACAGTTTTCTAACCTCTAAAAGTGCATCAACTCAAATTTCATTTTCTTATTCAATAAGTCAGTAATATTGAGGATTTGAGGAGTTTCACATAATAATGCTTTGTAGATAAAGTTCTGAAGAAAGAATGAAACATTGGCAGAATTAAATAAATCCTCATGTTAATCTAGTTATCATAACTAAAAGGAAATTTTTATTGGTCTTCTGAGAAAAATTATTACTAATAGAGGGATCTTTGACCCTGAAATTTTTTTTCTACTGACACTTTAGAGTTAGTCCAATGCAACCTTTCATAATCTCTAATTTCAAAATATGAAAATTCTTTGCTCCTCCTTTTTTTTTTAGCATAATTTCTGTTGTGCCATTGATGTTAAATGCCCAGTGCTTCTCTGATAGCACTTTCTTTTCTTCCCATCTTTTCTTAACCTCTACTTTACGCTCTTCCCTACAAGCAGATGAGAAGGGTGGCTCACTGGAAGGAGAGATCACTTCATTACCCACTTTACCCTCTTCTCACATTCCAGTGCCACCAAACAACACTCACGCAATGACAAAGGAAATGCTGTGATACAGTCTCGTGACACACTATTCTCAGATTTCAGAGTTAGGGACACATTTGTCTTTCTCATGATCAGTTTTCTTTTTCTGGACGACAGTATCTTTTAGGTAGCTGTTTCTCCTTTGTTTCCATAAAGTCCAGAGCTCAAGTTCTGAGCTGCACTGTACTCTGGAGCTTCCTTAGCCAGAAGTTCTCTAGAAAACCTCTTTTTATTCCCCTTTTCACCCCATCCCTCCTTGTTTTAATGGTCTTTGGGTCTGTGTGAATCATTTGTGTGTATTGTTATTTTTATAAATGCTGCCATACCTTTGCTATCACTGTTTATGCTCCTGACCAGTCAAGGCACAATGAGTACCATACTGGAAACATTCCAGAGCAGATAAGGTGCAGCAATTGTACAAGTCATGACTGTGTTGCCGACATGAAAATTCACAGTTCAAACAAGACATTCCCAGGCATGTCTTTGACCTTTGAGTCTGTGAAATGAGTAACGTGTATTTCGTTATCATAACTTATAGATGTGGAAATGAAGACTCAAAGCACATAGGCACCGTCCAAGGTCACAGAACTGAAAGTTAGAACAGGTGTGTGCCGCACACACTGCCACAATCTTTTAAATGTTTCAGGTGTTCTTTTTTTCTGTAGCTCTGTCATTGGTTATAGGTGAGGGATATTTTTAAATTGTTTAAAATGATATGCCTGGCAATAGTTTAAAACCTGTATATGCCTGGCACCCCCATGGTATTGGCATGCAGACTTGCTTTTGAAACTCACAAGTATTCCTGCTTATCTTCGGGCAGGTCTTGCATTTTCCCTGAGAAATCTTGTTGAACTTGTTCCTTGTGTGTTTGGGGAGAAAGTACTGTTGCTGAACCGTCCCCCTCAGTTTTGGGGATGTAATCCTGAAAAGTGGAATACCCAACAGAAATGTCTTCCTCAGAGACAATGGGAGGGTGGTCGCTGGGCTCACTCTCTTTAGAGACAGCTTGCTCCCCTGTCTGCTTATGCTGGGCAGTGCAGAGCTCCTCTTGAAGTACTGAGAAACCTGAAGAGGAGAACAATTTAAGTGGTTAATCAAAGCTAAAGGTGCATTTATTAAGAAGCTACTATGTGCCATGTCCTGAGACAGGCCCATGGATTAGAAAGATGAATAAGATGCTGTGTCTGCCTTCAGGAGGCTGATCACATAAAGGGAACCCAGGTGAGGAGTCCTCAGTTCAAATGCAGAGTGACAGGGCCACAGCTGGCAGTCAGTAAATATGGGAACTCTGTCTTCATTCAGCATTTGAGATGTTGGAAAGGCATGCAGAGGATGTAATGTCTGAAGTACTAAGGATAAGTAGACATTCACCATGATAGTCAAGGCATAGCATCTAGTTGATAAAAAGAGCAAGAATCAATAATAATAATTACTAATACATTCTGAATATTAACTCAGTGTTTTGTAAGTATTAACTTATTTAATATTCATCATGACACCCTGTGGTTAGTATATATCTTTTTTTTTGTAGAATCTTATGCCAGGCTAAGGAATTTCATACTACTCAAGGCAATGAAGAGTCATTCAAAGAGTTTTAGCAGAGGAGTGAATGACATTCAACAGGTGTATATTGAAGATGACCCATGTAGTGGGGCTGTTTAGAGGTGGGCTATCTTGTGGATTTCAACAAGAAAGAAAAGGCTGCTTCTGCCCTTACTGAACTTCTATTTCTGCAGATATATATTTATGATAAGTGTAGGAGAAAGCAAACCAGGGTAAAGAATAGAACATATAGGGCTACTATTTTAGATAGACTAGGCAGGAAAGACTCCCCTTAGGAGGTGATATTTGAGCAGTGACCTAAAGAAAAGTGAGAGAGAAAAGGTTCTGTTGATCCAGGTTGGAGGAGATGGAAAGCACCAGGACCCTGAAGAAGCAGAATGCTGGAGGTGCTCAGGTAACAAGCAAAGAGAGCAGGAAGAAGGAATTAATTATTTGTGCAAATGCTACTAAAGGATAAAGCAATTCAAACACTTAGAATTGCCTATTGGATTTAGCAACGAAGAAACAACTGTACTGGAGTGGGTGACAAACAGTTCTTGAGGGCGTGGGAAGAGGAAAGACAGGAAACTCAGACTGCTCTTTTGAAGACGTTTCCTATAAAATGGATGGAGAAACAGCAGAAATATAGAGAGGAATTTAGAGTGAAAGGGGTTATTTGCTTTGTTTTTTAAGGACAGACCTGTTAAAACTAGGTTTAATGCAGTTGGGCATAGTCCAGTTTCAGGAAGCCAGAATGGTACTTGTAGGAGTGAAGTCCTTGATTGGGTAAAAAGAAATGAAATCCAGGACAAAAGAAGAATATAGTGGCTTTAGAAGAGCAAGGAAATTTAATCCATTGTAATAGGAGAGAAAGTATAATATGCATCAAGAGGCACTCCTCTTGATAGATTTTGTCATGGAAAAATATGGACATTTTCTTATAGTCCTAGTGTTCTAAGAAATTCGAAGTGTGGGTATCAACTAGGAATAAATAAGGAGAAGTATTGGAGATTTGAAAGAAGAAGAAAAGGTGTAAAATAGAGATTAGAAAGAAAGAGAGATACTGAGCATGCAAAAGAATGACAATAAATTAGAGAAACTTTAATTTTGAAAAGGTGGTTGGGGCCAAAGCCTGGAGGTCCCAGTGGGTCTGAAGAATTGTTGGTGTGGAGGTAAAAGAGGAAGTGAGGTATGATGGTTCCAGCAGTGTACTACTCGGAAGTAGAACAGTTATTGGTCACTTCCAATATTGGTCACTTCCAATTGATACAATCTAGGTTGTGAGAATAGAAATTAATGGCTGAGGAAGACTAGTGTCAAAAATGGCATCAAGGAATTGAGGAAAGTAAATTGGATGGATCATCCATGATGGTGAAAAAACCAAGAGTAAAGGCAGTTGGTGGTGTTAAACAGGCAGGAAAGTTGAAGTAACAAGGAAATGAATGATCACCAAAGGTCATGGTCTATCTTCTAAAAGTAAAGATAGTAGGATGAACCAAACATAACTTTCGTGTGTTCATATAGGAATACATGACCAGTGTAACTGCACATCATGAACAGCACAAGAATGGGATCCTAATTAGAATAAGTTATACTCCATGTATATATAATATGTCAAAATACACTCCCCTGTCATGTATATCTAAAAAGAACAAATTAAAAAATGAAAGACAAAAAAAGAGAGAGACAGTAGATCCAGTACCTAATCAACCCCTACCCCCAACACACACATTGTTTTACCTTCGCTATGGTCCAGTGTAATGGTCTGTTCAATCTCTGCATAGCTATGACTGATGCGTTCCTGGAGAGGTTCTGTGCTGGTCTCCATGAGGTGAACTATATCCATTCGGTTGATCTTGGTAAGACATTCAATGAGGTTGGTATCTAAGATAGTAGAGAAAATACAGTTATTGTAGCTCAGAAGTTCTCTTTTTTAATCTCTTTCATTGAGCTTCTAACTATATTTCTGATATTTGCATAGGAAACAGCCAAAGCCCAATTGTCTTTGTAAAAAGCAAACAGAGATGCACACAAAAAAAGATGGTACAGCCCTAAAACTAGCAGCACACGCCCTAAAAGTAGAGCTGAAGATAACATACAGACACCCGGTCTAATCTGAATTGCAAGTAAAAAACATTTTTTGGTACAAGTCTATCCAAACTATTGCATGTGATGGATTTATACTAAGTCAGTGTTAACTAATTATCAGAAATTTAAATTTAAATAAATTTCCTTTTTTTATTTGCTGAATATGACAATGCTACTAAAAAGCATGCAGAGAGAAGGAATAAGTATAGAGGTCTCAAGGCAGATCTTCAGGGAGACATTAAAGGAAGTGACAAACTTAGTTTAGCTGAAAGATGAGAAGCACCTCTGGTCCATATTACTTCCATTTTATTCCATGTGATCATAATATCACATATGAATTACAACATCGGAGATGTACTTGATATTTTCCCCCCACTTAAGTTATTTAGGAGTAAAAGAAGCAGGAACTGAGCATGCTACCAATAAAACAATGATAAATAAACTATATCCAATACCAATAGTTTAGATAATTTTAGGACTTGAATAGTATCCCTGTTGTCAGCTAGTGCTGGTGTCATTTTCCATTGTTCATAGGCATGAAATACAAGATATTTTATGCCGCATGCATGTTTTAGAAAGGGCAACAGCTTGTTTTTATTCATTGTTAGTACTTCAAATGGATGTTATTTGTGAACTGTCTTCCCAAATTTGCAAGAATGGGGTTGTTGAAGAGGCATTTCCACTTTTAGCCCAACACTTTTTACTGAGAATTCTGTACCTACCTGTAGCATGTTTCCCATCCCTTTCTAGCCAGTACTTCAACAGTGCATGACTCTGGTCCTGAAGGGAATTGGGGTTCTCAATTCGAATTTGATGAATTTGCTCCTCAGTGAAATCCAATTCTCTTGCTAGTTCTAGAAGAGAAGATACTACTTGGTAAACACACCGACTTCACGGTTTGAGTATGTACACCTTGCTTTGTGATTTTATAAATGTGTTTTTGTATTGTGGTATTTCGCTTCTTTTATTTCTACCCAGTAGAAGTGATTCACATTTCTTTGATTTTCTAGTACTGACTGTGGGTCTTTTCCTTAAAACTGGGTATGGAATCAATCACTGCCATAGTGGAAATAGCAAACGTGAAGCAGTGATGATAAAATGTGTATAATTTGGGTTCATTTGATTCCAAAGTGCAGAGGAGACCATTAATACTTGCTCATGCTCTTACCAAGATAATAGAAAATAAATGCTGGAAAGCAGGAGAAATAGAAGAAGCCACAACACTTCCTTTTAAATTCTGCCATATTCATTCTATCTGGACACTTATGCATGACTGTGTGAGTGTGTGGCAGTGGTATGTGTAAAAGGGATGACTCCAATTGTCATTTTGACAATACTATTTAAAATAAAAATTATCTGTGACCTAGCAATTCTACTTCTAAGGACATACATTACAGTCATTTTCACAAAAATATACCAATGCACAAGGATATTTATTGCCATTAGCAGGAAGCAACCTAAATTCCATTAACAAAGGCCATTGATAAAATTATGGATGCCCATATAGTAGAATTAGAAAACAATTTTAAAAATGTAACAGGTATGCCTATGCTGCTGTCTATGTATGCTGCTGGAAAATGTATAAGGAATACTAGTAAGCAAAATTTACAAAGTTTCACTAACTTCTAAATGGTAGCCATATATACAGGCATTGTATGTTTTTTTCTGAAAACACAAGAAAGTGTTAACAGTTATTGTCGAAGCATGGGGCTAGAAGACAAGGAGTAGGTGTGAGAGCCATACTTACTTTTCACTTTATATCTTTCTGTGTGATGATATAAAGGCTTGAATTTTCACCAAATGTATGCATATTTATTTAAACAATGAATAATTGAATGTTACCTATCTAATAAATCAATCGGGGCAGTTTGATAACATATCTTCCTCTAAATTTTCTAATTAAATAAAGCTGATCAATATTTAAAATTACTTTAAAATGGTTTAAAATGAGACAATACTATTTCCCATTTCCAGTTATTTATTTTAAATTATCAATTATCTTTATGAGTAACCTGGAGTCCTATTCATTAGCAAATCTTTAAGAGATTAAAAGAAAAATATTGACTTTATACTTTTTGTCTCAATGAAGTAGTCACAAGTGACATAAAAGGAAATCAAAACAGACTTAGGATGGATGGAAGGAAGGAAGAAAGAAATAGACTATATAATCTTGCTATAATGTAGTAAGTCACAAGTAGATGAAAGCATATCATTTTTAAATCTATGAATCATGATTTGTAAATAAACCATACTGATTTCATCATTTACTCTCTCTTAATAAATTATTTAACATATAATTTCTATACTTAAACATTTTCCATTTTTCAAAAAGGGTTATTGAAACATCTCATTCATACATATTGCAACATTCACCTAAAGCAAATTTTAGTGCTTTTACTCTGAAAATACCTGATATAAAGTATCTACAAGAAGAAGCTCTAGTGAAATCTCAAATTAAATTTTATGAAAATCAAATAAAACAACCACTTGAAACATAATAATCTCCCCCAATTTAGCCATCTGTAACTGCCAAAGGGGAGTGGTGAAATTTAGTTTATTCTCAAATCTTCAAATCTGAAGTCACTCTAAATTTCAGAGATAAAGAAAAGCCTGCCTAACTGGATTTTTAAATTCATCATTTATTATTCTTTTCACTATTTCATGTAGTCTTTTTCAAGAAAAGGGAGGGGGAAAGACCATTCTCATTTTAATGACACTTGGTTACTGCATCTGTATCATTTAAACTAAGCAGAATTTTTGCAGGAAAAAGTGGGTCACCCTGGTTTTACCTGTCCAGCTGAAGCCAAGGTGATCAGCAATGTAAGCCAGCCTCTCCTCGATCCGTTCCTGTTCATCCTGTGGATCTACAGGTCAAAAACAGAATGGCCAAAGGTTGTCTACGACAGGGAAGGAACAACAGTACTGACCATCCAAAGAAAGGAAGTTACTTGTCCAAATATTTGATAGCACATATTATCTATTACAATTTAGATCATATTAAGTTGTGAGTTTGTCTGATTTTGGGGGTGAAATGGGGAATAAATCTAATATGATTCATGAAAACCATCTGCTTCCATATCTCTTTAATCAAGACTAGTTATTGGACATAATTATACAAATTGCCAATTTCTAGTCATTTTAGGACCTTCCTTTTAAATTATCTCAGTAAATATTGCCCACCAGAAGACATTCCTTTTGCTCAAGAAACATCAGAGTAATCATAAATGGGAAGCACAAGTAGAATAATACTAGAACCACCTAGTATTGTCTATGGAGGTGTAGAGCACTTCCAGGTCATGTCTGAAAGAAATCACATCATAAATTCACAAGAGATCTTGGTCATGGCTTGCTCAGACCATCCTGATTTATCCAGTGTGGCCAGAAATAACATTAACCTTGGTCCCTATGACCTTGGAAGAAGAGAGGAGAAAAGCAAATGCTTCTGTTAGTGTTTGTTGTATTGGTATGCATATATGTCTTTGGGGCAAAATTTCTGCCTGCTTGCTACCAAGGAAGCTCATATCTTACTTAATCTCAAGAAGTATGATTTTCCCATTCATTTTTATATTTCATGTATTGATGGGCAGCATTTTAGACCATGGTACCATGAATTTTTTTGTAACGCAAATTTAAGAATAATAGTCTTCATTTTAGAGATATTGGAAGACCAGAAGCTACTTCTCAAAGCCATCTGTGGTTTTCTTTTTTACAATTCAAAGAAACATCATTCCCTCACAGTCAACTTAAATCGTGCAAAGTTTGAGTTTTTGTTGTCCGCTGCATGTTTTCTGAGTACATTCTCCATTCATCTACCAAATAAATTAAAAGCATATTTTTACCTTATATTTGTTTGCTTATAGTGTTTACCAATGTATCTGAAATCCAACCTTTCTGAATTAAAAACAGATCCACAACAATTGGAATTTCAGGATACATGAAATCTTCTTGAGCAAATGGCTTCCTAATAGTTACAAAATTGTAAGTATAAATTAGTTTGAAGTGTCCAGAGAAACAAAAAGCTGTGAGTCCTCATATTATGAAACGAAAATCCACATGTTCATGTGCAATAGCAAAAGTGCTTAATTTGAGGCTAAGCCTGGGACTTCAGAACAACAAAACTCAAAGCTTGCATGGCCTTACGTGCAGCAAATAAAGAAAGGCAAGTTCACCATTGCCTGGTTATGTTTATGTTTTCCATAAGCATTCTCATTACTCAATCTTGAGATTGTTTTCACAGACAAGAGTATACAGAGAAAGCACAAAACACAAAGGGCTTATACAAACACATTAACCACTACAGAAAGCTTAAAGAAAATGAGACACAAATCACCAAATAAAACAAAGGTACAAAAAAAAAATTAACAGCTATCAAATTTATGACATGCGTAGCACAGGGAATCCCAGTGGCTGGCAAATACCTTCAGCATGGTCATGGCCATTTTCATCAGGGATGCGTTCAATCAGAGTCTCAATGGACTCATCCCAAATGGGCCTTGTGTCAAAGATGTCCTCAGGAACTGAGTGCTCGGTCTCAACAGGTGGCAGATTTTCAATAACTGAAACTTCCAGGGCACTACTACTTTCATCATCTGAAACTAATTCCTGCTCCCTTTCTGACTGTGTAAGTCTATCCACTAATTTGGAAGCCTCATCACTAATCTCCTCAAAGAATTCTATGGAGTTTCTGTAAAGGTCAAAGAAATGCTCCTTACTTTGTTTCGTAGGGCTCGTGCCCCCCCTGCAGGAAGATGTTGTGCTTTTGTTCTTAACTGGCAATCGGGATGCAAATATCTTTGGTCTCGTGGCCCCTTCTTCTGATTCTAACTCAACCTCCTCTGCCCCCTCTCTGCTCTCTGTTTCTGTCTCAGTGTCACTTCTGGCCTTCACTGGGCATTTGATCTTTGAGTCCACAGGACTAACATCAGATTCAGATTTGCTTCTATTATCTGGTGCTCTGCTTGTCACATCCTGTCCCTGAGGAGCAACTGTCTGCTGCAGAGAGGAGTCTAGGTGTGAGAGCGGCTGCTCAACTCTTTGGATGGGTGCTTTGATGGGGATTTTGGACTTTGGTTTTGCTTCATCCTCCTTACTTTCTTCATCCAGACTAGACAGAACATCTTCAGAAAATGTACTCTCATCCTCTGCAGATGGAGGTGCTGGGGTTGAAGTGGGGATAGTCCTTACAGGAATTTTGGATTTGCTTTCAGTAGAAGGCACATTCTCCATGGGTGCAGTTGGGATTTCAATCACTGATTTCTGTTCCTCCGGGGAAGAATCGGGAGAATCATCATCCCGGTCTGAATATACAGACCTGGTGACCGTGGAAAAATCTAACTGAACTTGTACAACTGGTTCTGGGGAATCAGAGCAAGGTATCTGCTTCACACTAGACAGAGAAGGTGTATCACCTGTTTGTAGGGTGGGAAGGTCCTCAGCCCCTGTAGCAATGGCCTCTTTCGTGGATGTTTCAGCACAAGCTGAAATTCCCATTTGGGAATTAAGGTGAACATCTGAAGCAGGTATTTCCTCTACTTCCTCACTCAAGTCATCTGGAAGTAATTCTCCTTCATCATCTACTGTTTCTTTTGATTCTGAAAGTGCTAGTGACTCAGCTGTTGACTCTAGCTGTTGGGGCTCAGCTCCAGTGACCCCTTCTTTAATGTCTTCAGAGATAGTCTCATCCCTAGATTCTTGCCCAATTTGGAAAAAGTGAAAACTTTCATCTGCATAGGACCTTTTGGTCATATCAATGGCCCCACTTCGGGTCATCTCAAACAATTTTCCTTCCTGAAAGAGAAATGGATTTTGCTCACTTGTTGGAGTCCCCTCTTCAGTTGGAGTCCTAGCAGGGGTGGTGTCAGGGGTGGTACCCTGAGACTGTCTGTCCACCATCAAGCCAAATATCTTCTGTTCTTCCTCTTTCACTCGAGCTTCAAAGGCTTCATCATCTTCACGAATTTCACTCCAGGAATCAGAATCCACATCAGTTTTTGTGATGATGACTTTGCTGATTTGTTCACCAATGACTGCTGGTGTACTTGGTACACCAGGCTCTAAAGATGAGGCTCGATCTGACTGCATTTCCCACAAGGTATTTTCTTGTCTAGATTCTATTTCTAGGTTCTGTCCCTCAAGATCAGATTCTTTGCTTGAAACAGTTGTACTAGAGGAGCTAGTTACTAATACATCTTCAACAGAGGATGTAGTAACAGAATATACTTCGGAAGAGTGATAACTTGAGGTGTGACTTGTGTCTGTTTGGGTTTTGCTTTCTTCACTAGAGAAAAAAGATTGGGTAGGAACATTTTCATAAGGGCTTATGACATGTGGATCGTAGATTTCGCTAGTCTCAGCTGGGTCAGACACCGGAACGTCCATAGAAAACCTATCTGTTTGAGTGGTAAGAGATGATTCTTGAGTGGAACAGTCCTTTGGTATATTCGCCAATGTTTCATCAGGTTTTGTGACCTCCACTTTTGTTGTGGAAGATGTGGAGGATATATCATCATCTACATTCTTTCCTTCAGATTCTGGACAATGAGGCAATGAGGACAAAGAAGAGCTTTCACGGGGGCATTCGACCTGGGAAGATTCCACTCCAGGAACATCAAGCTCTTCTCCTGTGTCATTTTCATGAGTGTCTTGGGGAGCCAATGATTCCTTATGGATGACTAGCTGCTCATCGACATCATCACCAGTAGAACTTTGGAGACCTGAAGAGATGGCGGTGGTTGAGCAGCTAGGACTCACAACCTCACACCCATGGCCATCACAGACTTTTGGCTGATCAGTGTCTCTACTTAGATCATCAGAAGCCCTATCTGCACCATCAGTGGAAACAGTGTGACTGTCTTCGGCTAAAGGGGATTCACAATCTTTTTCTTCTTCTGAGTTACCTGGCTCTTCCTGAGTATCTTCATTCATCTTGAAAGTATATTGTTTGGAAACTATAGGCTGGAACTGCACCTCTTCTGGACTGGAATTGGAGTCTATGCTGGATGGGAGTGGGGAAGGAGGCTGCACGCGAATAACTGGTTCTGGTAAAAGGCCTGAGTCAGCACCTTTCTTCAGCTCTGTCAATTCAGGTTCACTTTCTGAAGAGGAAGAAGTCTTTCTGCTCTCTGAAGTCACCAACACAGGGATCTCGCTTTCACCTACCATATTCTCTATCTGTTTTGGTTCATCCACCTGTTTTGGTTCATCCACATCTGCTGAACAGTCTGCATCTGGGTCAGAGGATGAGGAAGATTCCTCTTGCTTGGGTTCTTTTTTATAGTCCCTTTTCTGCTTTGCTTCTTGTTCAAGTTCATCGAACATTTTAATTTTGGTTACCATTTTGAACATTTCTTCTTCAGGTGTGAACCTCTTTTTCTCCCCGTTTTCTGAGTCATCCTCCTCTGCACACTCATGAATCACAGCTGGTTTTGGTGTACTTGTATCTGTAGCTTTGGGTGTGACCTCATAGCTAACTTCTTCAGAGCTGGGGGTGTCAGGAGAAAGAGGGCTCTTCCCTGAGCTCTCCATGAGTGACGTCTGCTCAAGACTGTCATCTTCAGCACTACCATCAGGGTCTCGGAGCAGCCGGGACCTCATGGAGGTCACTTCTGTAATGAGTTCTGTTTTGGCAACAGCTGAAGGAAGAGGAAAATGACTCGGAAGAATTCCCGCCTTCACCTTTGGTTCAACAGGGCTGCTTTCAAGAGAGTCTCGACAAGGGGATTCTTTCAGAGGACTTGGCTCGAGAGAATCAGGAGTCTTGTGTGAGGAGTTATCTTCCAGAACAGGGCTGGCTTCCAGAGAGTCTTTGTGGCTTACTGCTAATGATTCATCAGCCATTGGGCTGAGGACTTCGCTATCGCGGCTAGGAAGTGCAAGTTCTAACCCTTGGGGACTTCTAATGCCTCCCTGGGGCTTTGATGCCATTCCTGTGTCTGTCTTTACAGATGCATCAGTCAGAGGTGAGGACTTTGTCTCATCTGAGGTGGTTGTAGATTCCTGGGCCTCACTATCAGTTTGTGTCTTGTGAGCTGACCTATCAAGTGTAAGCTGACTTTCCTCACAGGATGTTTCCTCAGTCAATGCCTTGGGTGTTTCTTTTGCTAATGACACACTAGAGCTGTCAGGACAATCACCTTCTTGTTTGGGGCATATGTCTTTGGAAGGGTCTGGGGTGGTCACCTTCTGAAAGCACTCAGTAGGGGGCTCTGAGCCCTCAGTGACTACAGCACCTTGTTCTTCAGAACCATCGGTAATGTCTTTGGTTGTGTGATGTTCTTTTCCTGAATGTGTTTCTGGGGGCGTGTCTAACTTGTCGGTTTCCTTTGCTTCTCCAATTTGCTCCTCACTTTTCTTTGGTGAGAAAGAAAGGCTCTCTGGGCTTGTCTCAGGGGTCTCTGCTAGGCCCTCGTGCTTATAGCTCTCTTCTGAACTAATCTGAGGGGTCCCCTCCATCAGGCTGCCACATGGAGAGCCTGCTATCCCTTCATGCTTTAGGTTTTCAGAACTGGCATCCAAAGCACCACTCTGCAAAGACAGAGCTGGAAGGAATTCATCTTTCATGTAATCTAGTGGAAATGTGGTATTAAAAGGGCTAGTGAGGACTTGGTCTAAGTGAAGCTGCACCTTTTCAGTCTCTTCACTCAGCCGGAATTGCTGGTATTTGTCATTGTCTTCTAACTCTTGCTTAATGACATCAGAAAAGTCAGTGGAGGTTTTCCTGTCTGGGCTGATCTGGAGGTCCAAGTCTCCCTGATCATCCACCATTTTTTCTTTGGAAACTTCACTCTCTCTATGGCTTTCTTCAGGGGCTGACTGAACAGGTTCAGGTGTTTTGGGACTGGGAGCTTTCTCCTTTTCTCCAACTGCTTCCTCCCTCTTAAATCCTATGGAGGAAGCACGGACCCCTCTTTTGGATTCAGAAGCTCCTGTTACCGGGAATCTCTGGCCTCGTTTGATTGTCTGGCTCTCTGTTTTCTGAGTTTCTTTC
Source organism: Geosciurus inauris (assembly GCA_004024805.1). NCBI lineage: Eukaryota > Metazoa > Chordata > Mammalia > Rodentia > Sciuridae > Geosciurus > Geosciurus inauris. Next base: position 105,711 of record PVHX01000569.1, on the reverse strand, counting down.
TGTGTTGCTGACTGCCCCTTTTCTTTTTCTACTCGACCTTTACCTTTTTCTTGGGATTGTTTCTGTTTTGCTGATTTATGCTCAAAGAGTCCAGTTTTATGTTTAGATGGGTCCTGACCTGACTGGAAAGCTTTCATCAATTCCCGAACAGACATTGTTTCCTCAATTCTTTCTGTTTTTGAGGTGGGAGACACAGGTGGCTGTTTTTCTGCTTTCCCAGAAGGTGACACAGGCAGGTGCTTCTCTGTTTTCCCAGTGGTTGACACAGGTGGGTGCTTTTCTGTTCTTCCAGAGGGTGAAACAGGCAAGCGTTTTTCCGTTCTCCCAGGTGACACTGGAGGATGTTTCTCTGTTCGCCCAGAAGGCGACACAGGTGGACGTTTATCTGTTTTAGTGGAAGGAGAAACAGGTGGGTGTCTTTCTGCCTTTGTAGCTGACACAGGTGAGTGCCTTTCAGCTTTTGTCGAGGGTGATACAGGTGAGTGTTTCTCAGGTTTACCTGATGACAACACAGGTGAATGTCTTTCAGTTTTTGCTGAAGGTGACACAGGTGAGTGTTTCTCATTTTTGCTGGATGGTGACACTGGAGCGTGCCTTTCGTTTTTTGCAGAGGAGGACAGGGGAGAGTGCCTCTCAGTTCTAGGGGAGGGCGATGCTGGGGCATGCCTCTCTGACTTCAGAGAAGGTGATGCAACTGGATGCGTCCTGTGAGTAGTCTTTTTCGGCACATCCTCTTTGCCTTTGACTCTGATAGGCAACTTGCTTCGACCTTTCTGTTCATCTTCCACTCGCTTCTGAAGGGCCTTTACTTTATCCTTAATAGAACCAATGGGAGTTTCCTCTATCAGAGGAGAGGTGGCCTTCACAGTGGGAAGAGCTTCTGGGGCCAGACCTGGTTCTTCATCTAACGACTCTTCTGAACTACCTTTTTTAATATCTGTTTTGTCTTCACCTGCATGTATGCTTTCCTCTTTCTGTTTCTGCTTTTCTTTTAATTTCCTTCTCACGGGCTTCTTTATTCCCAGGGTTGGTTTGTGTTGTTTCTGTGTGCCCTGTTTCTCATCTGGGGGTACCACTTTCCCTTCTTTTTCAGAGCTTTTGCCAACAGATGGAGCCTCACTTGTCTCCCTGGCCACATCGTGACCTGTCTGTGGCTTCTCTCCATGAGGAGACACATATGAATTTAGATCCTCAATAAGGTAGTTCACTAACCCAGTGGCGTCTTTCTCTACTTTGGCTTTGGTCTCTTTATCTAGTCTAACTTCTACACATGGATATTCAGAGATTTCTAAAGGTGCTTTTTGTTTGGCCTCTTCTATTTCCTCATCACTGACAATAACCCATCCTTCCTCCACTAGTTCTTTCTCAGACTGAGTGCTCTGCACACTGCTTTCATCTCTTGCGCAGGTTCCGCTTCTCAAGATTTCATTCACTTTCTCTAAGTCCTCTTTAACTCTTTCAACAATTTCAAAAGGTTCTCCTGGCTCGTCCTCTGCAGCCTTCACCAGTTCCTTCACTTTAATAGAACCTGCCTTATCAGACACATCTGTGGTCAAGATGGCAGTCATTTTGATCAGATCTTGTTTCATCTCAGAAACTTCAGAGAGCAAGTCCGGACTTGCTAGGACAGGAACTTCATTAACCAGGTGACTTTTCAGGACAGATGTTTCTGTAGATTCTGTCTCATCATCTTTGATGTGAATGAAAAACATCGAAAGTAAAATGGAAATCAAAAAAGATATTGGCAAATGTAATCAGGACTGAAACGACACAGCGTCTTTTCCTGCCGTGGTGGGAGGGGCAACAGAATGGGCTGGGGATGGTGGATCCACAAGGTCTCAAGGTACAAGAGCAAAGCAAGGCTAACGGAAAAAAAAACTGAAAAGGAAAAATGAGCAGGAAATAACTTGCTTAATTTTCTCACTTGTAGCACATCCACACATACAACAAAGCTATCACAAATAACCAAGACACACACGAAAAACCATCACAAATAAAAAGAAAGAACGCAGTGAAATTACACAGAGGTATCTCAAGATTGTTCAGATGTTACAGATCAATGTTGGGGAAAAAAAAAGAAAAAGAAAACTATGTGGAAAAAATAAGAAAGAAAGCATTAGAAATTGCAGAAAGTTGATTTCCTCTAGGTGAAAGCCAGTAGTAGCAAACTCAGAATATCATCCAATGGTGTACATTTTTTAAATCATGTAACTCTGGAATTCAGCATGTTTAGTTCTGCCAATGCACAATGATGATTGAAAACATATCTGAATTAGCTGCAAACTGGCATTTCATCTAAGGGAAATTCACACCTAACAATGAAACATACAGTCTAAGAGGCATGGTCCTTTCCTTGGAGCAACCTCCTTGTTTAGACACAGAACTGACAGAACAAGGAGGGAAATAAAGGAAAGGAAAAAAAAAAAAAAACAGAAAAAACAGAAAAATAACATTTGTGATTAAACATATATGTGAGTCCAGAGTTAAAATGTGATGCATGGCAACCCAAATCAGAGACAGTCACACGGGACACACACACAGTTTATGTAAGCCAAGTTATTTCCATGCAAAGCAAAGGTGGAGTAAAACTGCTAGGAGAGGCGGCCTTGCGGGAAAGCACAGGCAGGAGGATGGAGAGGAATTAGGACAAATATGTAAAATGTTACTGTGGTGAAGGATATTTGTTTCCCTGCAAGTGGTACAAAAGATGCTGAACGGAGTATACTTGAAGCACAGGTTGTAAGGGTCCACCACCATTAAAGTGAGAAGGAAGACTCAGTCAAATGTCTGGGATTTACTCCTGAAAAGACTCTAGGGAAGTGTCCCTTCAACATTATTTTATACCTACATGAAGACTATTTAATGGTTGTCTTTAAACTAAAACAAAACTGAACACTGAGTCATTATCTGAAACTCGTAAAACGACATCTAGGAGTCACTCAGGAAAATCCATGGCATTCTAACAGCGTGATTACATTTTTTCTTCTTTTTCAACAACCGAGCCAGATAGGTAAAATTTTAATTCCTACCAGCTTGTACACAGGAACAAAGAATAGGGTCATTTAAATAAACACAATGTTCCTGAAGAAGAGAGAAAAAATAAAATCACCTTTAAAAAAAAGGAGTCGGGCTGGGATTGTAGCTCAGCGGTAGAGCGCTTGCCTTGCATGCGTGAGGCCCTGAGTTCGATCCTCAGCACCACATACAAAGCAATAAAATAAAGACATTGTGTCCATCTACAGCTAAAAAAAATATTTAAAAAAAAAATTAAAAAAAAAAAAAGGAGTCAATTAAGGCAACAATATGTCATTTAAACAAAGTGCCTTGTCTTGGAAGAATTTCTATTTGGTGAGGAGATATGGAATGTGAATATTCCTATTTAAAATATATTAAGACAATTTATATCAATACAGAGTTGTTTAATTATGTAAACAACATCCAGAAGCTCAAATATTCTAGTTCTGAATAATGATTTAACATGAGGGCAAGCCTCACTTAAAACCATTCTAAGAATTTAGTAGTTAAATTATATTGTGCTAGCAGTAAAAAAAGCAAGCAAGCAAGCAAGCCCACAGATCATCATATAGGGCCAAATGACCATATTGAATATGGCTCTGAGTTTTCTCCTTTCAGGACTATCACTCAAAATAAAGTAAATCAAAATAAATCTTAAAATCAGTAAATGTTAAAAATTAGTATCTCTTTGTAAAGCATTTGGGGCATAAAAGGAAGAAACCAGTAAAATTCAGCTTGAGTTTCCACACAAGAAGCTAGAGTATCACTGGAATTAGGTCAAAAAACTAAAATGCTAATTGAAAATTACAAACCTGAAATAAATTCAGGATAATTCTTTAAAGGTCTGTAAAAATCAGTTCTGCCTGTTCTAGATCAGGTTTGGGATTTTGCATCAATAATTTAAAATTGGCCCTATAATAATCCATTGTTGTGATTAACCATTTCATCCAGGAGATTTTAATTGTTGCACTCTTGACTCCTAGTTGTTTTCTAATTTTTCTTTTTTCAGAAAGTTTTCACAAAGTCTGTTAGATCTCACCTGAGGATTTTAGTTACACTTCACCACAGTAAAGGATGCAAGGGAGGGATGGGGTGAGTGGAGTTAGCTTCAGCTCAAACTATTAGACAGTATCACTTTTGCTGGTGTAGCCTACAAATCAAAACAAAATGATAAAAAAAAAAAACCCTGTCTATAGAAGTCCCTGATGCTTCATATAAAAAGTGATACTGTCATATCAATGCTTAAAAATTAATGAGATGATAATGTTATGCTAACAAATGGACAAAACGGTGGGTGGCATTCTAAACAAGCATAACAGCATACCAGGGTTAACAGGGATGTCAAAAGAAAGTGAATGCTTAGATGAATAATCATTGCATTTTACTGCTAATTAGCTCACAAATTAGGCATATTTGTAATTTAACTGGCCAAGCTGCTTTTATAAATATATATTAATGATTAATAATATAAAATATAATTATTATAGTAGTTAGTAATAGCAACTAGCTTGCATTTTAACTCATGCTTCTTTTTATAGTAGCCAGCTCTCAAACAAACTCAATTTTATTTAAAATCTTACTTTTTTCGGATGTCATATCGATCTGAAAGAAAACATACATAAATTGAATGGTTACAAATAGCATCTTGGCTCATAGCCCATGATATGCATAATAAGCTCTTACTCGTAATTATGTACATGGGGTGACATCACATGCTGGAAGGTTGGAGCTGTTTGCTACAGTTTTTTTCCTGAGGGTCTCAGGGATACTTATCCTAACCTTGGGGAAAAAAAACAAAAAACAAAACTTTCTAGATACTAGGGGTAAAAATCATTTCTAATTATTATTCTTGGGGAGCTATGACACAGGCTGTGTTTAATGTGAGAAATACATATTAGGAAAAAGGCCAGGCAAAGGGTAGAGTCAGTATTAAACAATATGTGTCAATTGAGTGGAAAACAGAAGAGCATGTCAGGGTGATAAGTCCCACATAAGTAGTTTTGTTGCCATTAATAATAAGCCAGCATTCCAAACCCTAAAAAGCATTCCAACCTGTCCTCATTCGTTCTTGAAAGTACTTAATTGAAAAATCATATATCTAATGGACAAAATTCCTTTGTGAATATAGCCAAGGTGGTTTCATGGTTTTATTGCTCTTTCAAGGTGTGCAGGTACCATTTTTAACAACAGTGGTGACACGGCCACTCTGTTCAGAAAGGTGAATACATGAAAGCACATATGCATTTAGGGAAAGAATGACCTCAGTCCAGGCATCACTCAATATGTGTGGCTATGAGGGACAGGACAGTGAGTCTATAATCCTTCCTCCTGTCCTACTCAATTGCCAAGACACTGGAAAAAGGGAAATCTGGGGGTCCTCTGAACCAAGGCCTTACATGTTAAGCTAAGGAGTACGGGGTATTGATTATACTTTTCTTTATATTTTTGTTTCAAAGGCATTAGAATAACATTTATAAAAGAAACAAGTGTATTTAAAAATGTAGCTGGGCATGGTGGTGAATACCTATAATCCCAGGCTAGGCAAGAGGATCTCAAGGTCAAGGCCAGACTCAGCAACTTAGCAAGACTCCCATCCCAAAATTAAAAATTAAAAAAAGGGCTGAGGGTGTGGTTCAGTGGTTAAGCACCTTAGGGTTCAATCCTGAGCACCAAAACACCCCCCAAAAACTGTAACTAGTAATTATTACATTTGTCTTAGAAACAGTAGTTCCCCATTTTTATCAGCTCCCATTTTTAAGTAAATATAAGGCATTTTCCAATGATTTATTTCATTTCTATTATAATATTTGGGCATTTTCACATTTTTTTTTTTTTTTGGTACTGGAGATTGAACTCAGGGGTACTCGATCACTGAGCCACATCCCCAGCCCTATTTTGTGTTTCAGGTAGAGACAGGGTCTCACTGAGTTGCTTAGCACCTCACCATTGCTGAGGCTGGCTTTGAACTCACGATTCTCCTGTCTCAGCCTCCCTAAGTGCTGGGATTATAGGCTTGTGCCACTGCACCTGGCGCATTTTCACATCTTTGAAAGATAAGCAAGACAAACACATATTTGCATTAAATACTAAAATGGACAAAACCAAAGGGTTATTTATTAAGGGTAACTTCTTAAGACTTGTTTTCCTCATCTGTGGTATAGTACACACCTATACCACATTGAGTCATTGAGAGAGGGTCACATTGAGAGGGTCATTGAGAGAGACCACATGTGGAGCACTTGACAGCATTGTTATAATGTAATCAATGGACTTTATGCTCCTGAACGTTTTTGGTTTCAGTCATTCTCAAGACAACCACATCCTAAAAATTACTGAAGTTCCTGGAAGAACTTTTGTTTCTGTTGTGATATGCATCAATAAATATCTGCACTACAAATTACAGCTGAGAAAATGCTAAGACCCAAGAATACACAAGCGCACATTCCATTATGATGATATCACATATTTGTGGCCTCTGGGTACAGCTCTATGGCCTGGGATGATATAGGAATTAAAAAGGCCAGTGATACCTTAGTACTGTTATAAAATTAATTTTGACATCCAGGTAACTTCAGACCAACCTTTGAGAACCATTGAGTTCAGTAGTTTTTGAAGAAATGTATATTATGACATAGAGAAAGGGCTAAAGGAAATTTATAGGGAAACTTAACTATCCTCTGAAGTCAATCCACAAGATGAGAAAACAGGCTCAGAGAAGTTAAGTGAAATTCTGTACCCTTGATTACTAAAAACAATGGTCTATCCCTTCTAAGAACACATATGATCTTATTAGTGGTTATAGCAATGACACAGCCATTAATTAGTGACACCATCATAAAATTACCTCTTCCTCTTGCTCTTGGTCTGACTCTGACTCCTTGCCGCCCCAACATGCCATGCAAGATGGAAAAAGAGAAGGAAAAGTAGAGTGTTTAGAAGAGTAAATACCCTGCCAACAAACATCAACAGGCAAGCTTGGAGTCAGCATACTCTTATTTTTTCTTATTAACCAGTTTACAGAGGCAGACAGAAAATCAAAGAGGATTGATTCAATTCTGTAGATTTGTGAGACAAAAGAACAAAATTATAAATATACTAATCTCAGATGCTAGGTCACCAGCAGCCTCAGACTGACATTTAATGGGTTCAAAGACATCTGTCTACAAAAATAGTGATGATGATCTCCCAGTCATCACAGAGATTGACTGAAATTGTCAAAAACCGTGAGCAAGCAGATGATGAAAACATTTTCAATACAAAGGCAATATATAGGAGTTTCATTATAATAGCATGCTATTAAATTCCAAAGTAGATCTTAAATGTGCAATGTTTGGCATTTTCTTCTTTTTGTTTTGAATTAGTAAATAAAAAATTGTTCTTGACCATCATGGCATTAATAACTGTGTCCGATATGTGTCAGTACAAAATAAAGTTAACGTTTTCTTTTATAACTTATTGAAAGCTCACCTCAACCAAAGTTCATTCATCTTTCTTTTTGTCTCTCCACATTTTTTGATGCATTATAATTGTACATAATGATGGAATTTGTTATTACATATTTGTTCATGCACACAATATAATAATATAATTTGGCAGATATCACTGCCTAGTACCTCCGCCCCCCCAACATTTCCTCTACTGATCTCTCTTTGATTTTCATGAGCTCCTGACCCCCACCTTTTTTTTCCCCTTTTTCCTCTCTAAGCTTCCACATAAAGCTCCTTCATCTCTGTGTATCACTCAGGTGGCTTCCACATATTTCTTTATGGTTCCTATTTGGTATTCTGCTTCCAGTGACTCACCAATACTTAGTAGCACAGATCTCGGAAGCATATTCCGCATCACTGGAGTACAATTAGATTATGCCCATTTGGGTAATATAGCAATGCTGCATTCCAATTTTGGGACTAACATGTATATTTACATATGTAGATATTTCATTTTTTAGTCACTCAATAATATGTCAAATATGATGCTCAGCTTTTCTCTATGTGACTGGCCTTGGTTTACACACATAATTAAGCAAATATATATAATTTGACAACCATAGCAGGGTAAAAGAAGTATAAAAAATTCTTTGTTTTCTGGAATCAAGACTTGGGATTCTAAATATATCCCTCCTTCTCAGCAGCCACCACTCATCCCCTTCCCCAATCTATAATGTGCACCCTGACAACCTGCTATAGCCACCTACAGATTGCCATCAGGAGCTTCCTATTAAAAAAGGGATATTGGTTTAGAAATTCTTTTTAAAAAACTTAAAAATAATTTAAAAAGTTACTTACAACATTTAACTAATTCAGTTGCCATCTTTAATATGACCAGAGTACTCAAGGATTTACATAACTGGGAAAGGTTTGAGAAGAAAGTAATGCCTACAGATAGACTGTGTCAGAAGTCAATCATTTTTTTTCTTTTCAACAGTGTTTCAGATGTACTTCTTGTAGCATAGGGACATTTTTTATACTGACATGTTACAATAATTGAAAAATTAATACTCCTAATGTAGGATAGATTATATATTCATGTAAGATGAGTAGGTAATTATTTGAGCAAAAAATGAAGTATCATGAGGTTATTCTGAATTTAATAATGTATTATCTACCTGTGAATTGGTAGTAAGCAGAAGCTAAAGGACTCCAGTATTTTGGTAGGGCTAATTGCACTGGTGTGGTCTTAGTACAGCACACAGAAACAAAGTTAATCATTAAAAAACTGGTTCAAGGGCTGAGGTGGTGGCTCAGTGTCAGAGCGCTTGCCTCGCATGCATGAGGCACTGGGTTCGATCCTCAGCACCACATAAAAATAAATAAACAAAATAAAGACATTGTATCCACGTAGAACTAAAAAATATTTTTAAAAAAAACTAGTTCAAAACATTAAAATTTATACCTGATTTCTCTCTTCCATATCCAATATATATTGGTAAAATTTTTCCATCAAAGTACATTTAATAAAAAGTAAGGTGAAACTACTTTTTCTTTACTTGAAAATTCGACAGGTTACCAAAAATGATTGTTACATGAGCTTCCATTCACTGCCTTTTTGTTCATCTTGAAGGATTTGAATTCAGTTTCTACTCTGCCTGAACTGCACTACAACAGACATTACCGTACCTTTGTATAAATCGGCAGGGTGATGTTTAAGTTGCAAATAGCTTGATGCACCAGGCCTCTTGTAGATTTGGGCTCCTTCATAAATGATAGTCGTCCACAAGGTTCCTGAGTTGTATCGCGTACCTTGAGCAAGAACAACATTATGTTCACCCATATTTGAAATGCACTATTTATTTCAATTAGGCAATAATTAAAAGGGGAAAATAAAATTCATTTATTAATTCTCAGCAAAAATTCAAAATTCTTCCTTATCTCCTTCCATTACCATTTAGGATAACTTTTTAGAAAACATTTAACTATTTTCAGCTTTACTGAAGTATGATTGATAAATATATAAAAATTTTATATATTTAAAGTACCCATATGTGATGATTTGATATACATATACATTGTGCAATGATTATTATAATCAAGCTAATCAACATACCTACCAGCTCACAGGGTTACCTTCCCCCTTGTTTTGAAAACACTTAAGACCTCTCTTGGGAAGTTTCAAAATACAGCAGAATTTTATCAACTGTAGTCACTGTATTGTACACAAGATCTCGATTACTTATTCAGCTTTTAAAAAAGCTGTGGTAAGACATAACATAAACTTTACTATTGCTACTATTTGTAAGCAGAGGAGTCAATGGCATGAAGCCCATCCCTAGAGCTATATCATCATCACCACTATCTACAACTTTTTATTATCCTAAACTGAAATCATCCCCCTTATACAACAACTTCCCAGTCCTCTACCCTGATAACCTCTACTGTACTTCCTTTCTCTGGGAACATGCCTATCTAAGTATAAGTAGAGTCATACACTATTTTCTTTCTTTTATTTTGCTTAGCATGTTCTCAAGGTTCATCCACATGTCTGTATCAGAATTTCAGTTTTTACTATGGTAAAACATTCATAACATAAGGCTCATTGTTTCCACCACTTTTAAGTCTCCAATTCTGTGGCATTCAGTACATTTACACTGATGTATAACCAAACACCACCACCCATCTTCATTCAGAACTTACTGACCTTTTCCAACTGAAACTCTATGTGTATTAAATAATGATTTCTCATGCCCTCCATCCTCCTGCCCCAGTAGCCACCTTTTCATTTTCTGTCTTTGTGAATTTGACTACCCTAAATACGTCATGTAGCAGAACTACACAGTATTTGTTCTTCTGTGTCATTTATTTGATTTAGCGTATTGTTCAAGTGTCATCTATATTGTAGCATGTATCAGAACTTCATTCATTTTAAAGGCTAAATAACACTCTTTTGTGTGTATATTTGTTTATTTACCCATGAACATTCAGGTTGTTTCCATTTTTTGGCTATTGTGGATAATGCTGCTAAGAACACTGGTGTGTTATTAACACTTTCAGTTCTTTTAGGTACATACCTAGAAATGAAACTGCTGGATCATATGTTAATACTACACTTAATATTTTGAGAAAATATCACACTGTTTTACACAATGACTATATTACTTTATGTTCCCATCAGCAGTGTAAGGTCCACATTCTTGCCAACATTTGTTTATTCGGTATGATTTGTTTTAATAATAGCCATTTCATGGGTATGAAGTGGTATCTTATTGTACTTTTAATTTGCATTTCTCTAATCTGTTCAACATTTTTTCATGTGCTTATTGGCCATTCTTATACCTCTTTGGAGAAATATCTAAGTCTTCTGCACATTTTCATATTGAGTTTCTTGCTGAATGACTTTTGCATTCAACAATATCAAATATTAGCTTAATTATACTGATGTCTTTACTAAGTGGGTCCATTACCCTTCAGCAGTACTATATAATGTGGCAGTCTGTAAGAGCCTATCATTCATCAGGCAAAACAATTGAAGCAGAAATAATGGATAATCTTTAGAGATCTTGGGTAAACTTATTAAACAGGTTTGCAGATGCGTGTTTTGAAAAATCATGAGGGACTAACATAATAAAAGGAGTCATTGCTGATGAACAGTTTGGGAATTCATAGCTTAAAGTAGGACTAAGGGGAAAAGGAGGGCAGAGACTAGCCTAGGTCTTGGGAGGACTAAACATTAAGAACTCTAGATTAATGTAATAAATTGTGAGAAATAGGAAAGACAATGAGTTCTGGCAAACAAAGCAGAGAAGAGTTATTAGTTCCCTTCTACCTCATGAATCTCATTCATATGCTGTGATCCTCTTTAGAATTGGAATCTAGGTCCTAACTTGAATTGATATTCCTAAACACAGACAACAAATTCATGGTGCACTGACCTGTCTTCAGAATGTTTGTTGGAGGAATATACAAAAATATATCAAGTCTATAGCTCCATCTGGGATAATTTCTTATTAGCCTAAGTGAGATCCTGGGTCTTTTGAGAGATTTTATAACAGAAAGTTGTAAGAACTCTTTTGGTTTCCACACTTCTGAAACTCACTCATATTTTAAAAATTTAAACTTAAATATTTAAAGTCATTATTTTTTAAAAACTACACTTCCCTTCAAATTTTGAAGTGACCAATGTTTCTAATTAATGAGTCAGCTCTTATTTATTCTTATTTTCCTCCTTAAACATGGTCTATAACTAAATATTAAAGTTGACTTTGAACTCCAAAAATAAAAATATTTGGTTTTCTAAAACATTTTATAAACATGGACTAAAAAAATTGGAGGAATAATTGAAAAGCAAAAGTCTCCATTATTAAGGAAGTCAAATCTTTTCTTGATCTTGAATAAAATACATTACAAAATTCCACATATGCATTACCTTGACAAAGAGAGGAAGTCTGTTTTCTTTAAAGGCAAAAAAACTGAATATGTGGTGTTGGCCACTCTTGGTTAATGGCACCAGGTTGCCAAAGCAATCAACATAGATGGGTTTTCCTTCTAATACCTGGGTGAAAATTGAGAAAAATAACAAAATGAAAGAGTCACAATTATATTTTGTTATTTACACAAAGAAGCAGTGACGTTACTACTTGGAATCTTACATTCTTAAAATATACATATACTAATCTTTGCATTGCCAAATGACAATTTGTTTTATATGTAACAAGGTACAGAACTTCCTCTTCTTACTGGTAATGAAAATCTTCAAATGCAAGGAAGCTTCAATATTCTCATTTTTATCACTGTACCACAAATCAATATATATTTAATTCTTAAATTTAAAATTCTAATTGGCTAACTTTTGACATCACAATGAGTCAGATTACTGGACTTCATCATCCAACTGATGGAAAATTCTAAAATAAGAATAAGTAATGTAGAAAAGCCCTGGATATACTATATCAACATTTCACAAAAGGAAGTACTTCTGAGTCTGTTTTCTTTACTAAAAATATATTAATTTATTAATTTAAAATAATAATAACAACCAGGAAAGTTAAAACAATCTCAACTGCTATAGTCACATATTCTGAGCTTATCAATAACTCATAATTGTTCTCCAAATAATCTTCAAAGGAACCCTTTTACCTTCTCACATACACTGAGATCATCCCTATAGGATAGGTCCAATTGGCTAAAAAAAGTTGATTTTATTTATTTGTGATGCTGGGAACTGAACCTGGGCCCTGTACATGCGAGGCAAGGGCTCTACCACTGAGTTACACTCCCAGCCCAAGAAAATGGCTGATTTTAGACCTTGATGTTCAAATTGATCAGGATGTTAACTAGGATTTTTTTTAATGACTCTATTTGTTAAATTATATTTAAAATATAATCTAATAACAGAAAAACAACATAGCATATCTGTATTTTTAATACAGTACCTCCACATCCCTGCTTCTGGCCACCTCAGCAAAGTTTTCTTGTTGTTCAAGGGTCTTATCCACTTTATCATCAGTCATGCAGAAACATCTCAATCTGGCTTCAATGGGGTCATGTGATTTGGCAAACACTACAAATTTGGCCATATAAGGTACACAGATAATTTCTCTGTACACTTGTGATGCAAAGGTAACAGATTCCTGTATCTGTCGACAATCTATCAGCCAGAACCTACAAAAAAAATTAAAACAATTATTTAAAGTATACCACTTGAAAAAAAATCAGTTCCTTTAATATGATCAGAGTAGTCATCAAATACTTCTTGGAGGAGGTGAGAGAGGGAGATAATGAAAGAAAGCTGAAGGAAAATGAAAGAAACACAGGAATGTGGGAATTGAGGCTGGATAGAGAGGAAGCCAGAGGGAGCAAGGGGAAGAAAGCTATACCAGGTTTCTAAGAACAACTAATTAAATACTGTATTTGTGGTTTTCTTCCTTGGAAAATATTCTGTATATTTAATCCTCTATAATACACCTGTGGTGTTTTAGAATTCTCTAGTGGTGCAGGCCAGCATCCAATATGACAGCGACCTCACTGAATGAGTTCCTATTTTTCTTCCTATTCTTCATTTCCTAAAGCTTTTCAACAAAATTTGCTGTTTTTCTTCATCTCATTATTTGTTTACAAGGAACGCTTCAGTAACCAAGATTGGATCAATTCAACCATTTACAAACTCGGCTTCTGAATGCTCTAATTATTGATGGATAGAATTAAAATAGATCATGGAATAAATTAAAAGTTCCATGATTTTATGATTTCCAGACTCTCATAAATCTGTGCTGTTTGGCAGCTTTTTTGCTCAGATATCATTTTTCTCAGTAAAGTGAAGTTACTAAAATAAAGGAATCTCCTTGAGCTTCACCTTTACCACAGGGTGAAGAGAAAGAACTTGAAGCAGAAAGTAGAGGCCATCAGATGGATATTTTCTCAGTTTATCATTTCTACCCTTCCAAAGGTTTATTACATACTCTCTTGTTTGGAAACCTTTCTCTGATGTTTACTTTCCTTCTCCAGACTCCATTTCCCACAATCTTTAAACATTCCTGAGATTTCCTTTTTCTCTTAGTTTCTCATTCAATATCCTAATTAATCTCTTTTTAAAATTGTGGAAAAATGCACATAGCAAAGTTTATCACTTTAACCATTTTTAAGTGTACAATTCAGTGGCATTAAGTACATTGACAATGTCGTTGTAGTCACTACCATGAACCATCTCCAGAACTTGCTTATCACTCCAAAAATTCTGTATCCATTAAACCATAAACTCCCCATTTTCATTCTCCCTCTAGCCCCAAGTAAACTCTAATCTACTTCCTGTCTCTATGGATTTTCAGTTACCATAATGTTTTTAAATTTCAGGATAGTTCCTGGTTCATGGCAGGCACACAAAATTACCTTCCTCTTTCTACTAATTTAACCATACTCACTGTTTCTTATAATCTAGGAGTTAATTTATTAGTACAAAGATAGTCATTTTTTGGTATTTTAATTGGTTTAATTTTATATATTTATTTTTCCCATCTTCTCACAAAAGAGTTTATTTTTTCTGCAACCATTTTTTTAGTTTTGTTGTTGTTCTTGGAGTTTTTTCATTTTCACACAGCTGGGGGGTTTTTTTCTTTCTTTTTTTGTATTCTTTTAACTGAGAAGTACAAATTGTATGGTGATTCTTCATTTCTTTACATTATAAAGGCTTCTATAAAGAGTGTTGCCAGCAACATTCCAGTATTATTTCTGAATCAGAGTCAACATCGATCATTAATCTATGCCCCAATGCACCCTCTGCATTCTGTCTTTGCAATTTTACTCATGTTATTCTCTTGTCCAATTTTATCTGGCTGTGAGGTTCTGACACATACCTGAAAGGTCACCTCTTCTCAGACATCCTATCTAACTACTACTGCATCCTATCTAACTACTACTTCTTCCGAATTCTTTTAGTACCTCTGGTCTGTCTCTCTCATTCAGATCTGGTGGTTTTCAGGCCTTTGAGCATAGATGCCAGACCAGCAGAACACCCTGAAGCACAGGCAGGAAACTAAATAGTTGGGTCCTCTGGAAAAGGAACTATAAGACTATTGATTGAGCTGTTACTTAACAATTCATGCATTTTTATCTTTTCTTGTCTCCATTGGAATTTAAATTTAAACTACTCTCAACTTCAGTTTTTTAAAAATAGACATAATGCTTCTTGCCCTACTTAAGTCACAGCATTATTATAATATCAAATTAAAGAAAGGTAAAGATGCTTAACAAAGACTATTCAACTGGGAACTAATATTAAAAATGGAGTTAACCTGTGAATAAGAAAGATAGCTTCAGCTTTTTAAAAAATATTTTTTAGATGTTGATGGATCTTTATTTTATTCATTTATTTATAGTTGTGCTGAGAATTGAACCCAGTTCCTGACACTTGCTGGGCAAGTGCTCTACCACTGAGCCACAACTCCAGCCCCTAGCTTCAGCTTTTTAAAGATGTCCAACACAAAAATGAGTAATATGCAAATGTATTTGGATATAAGAGAGATTCTAAAACCACTTAAGCAAACCATGGTGGGCTTTGTACTTTTGTTATATTGTTGAAAAAGTAATTTAGACTAGGCGCAGTGGTGCATGCCTGTAATCCCAGTGGTTCTGGAGGCTGAGGCAGGAGGACTGCAAGTTCAAAGCTGTCTCAGCAAAGTGAGGCACCAAGCAACTCAGTGAAACTCTGTCTCTAAAAAAATACAAAAGCAGACTGGGGATGTGTCTCAGTGGTGCCCCTGAGTCCAATCCCTGGCACCCAAAAAGAAAAAAGAAAAGGTAATTGAGGCTATTTTGTTGACAACAGGAAATTTCTCATTCCTAAGACCTTTGGGCTGGAAAAATAGCAGGGGCTCCTAAAGCCAGAGTCATAATCATTCAACCCAAGCACAGTCACTCATTTTCCTTAGATTTTTTTCATCTGACCTTCAGACTTTGTTATTGTAGTGTCACTATTATATTTGTTGGTAGGTCTTGTCTAAAATGTGAAAGAAAATGTAGATTTTATTTAAAAAACAAAATACTCACTGTTAAAGAATTAAGAAGCCAAATAAAACAACAATAAAAGGAATAATTTGAGGGGGAGGGGGAAGTCCAGTGGGATTTTCTGGCCTGCACGGCTTACCTGGCAGACACATTGGTCGTAAAGGAAACACATTCATTGACAAATGTTAGGGGTGTGGTTCCTGTAATGTCTTCCCACTGCGCAGGGGTGGTTCCACCTGAAATAACATGATTGTGGAAGAAAGTTAGGCAAAACTCCAGATTCTGGGTTGTAAAATAAACTCTCTGTGGTTCTGGCTGTGCTCACGCACGTAATCCCACCCACCACTCAAAATGTCATATTGAGAACCAAACGGCAAAACAACATGCTGAAAAATGACACATGGAATACAAACAGTACACACCACAATTCAAGAAACTAAATTTAAGGGAGGTTGTTTGAAAAACTGTTTATTAAGTGTTCCCTTCTCTGCCTGACATTCTGAAGCTTTTATCATAATTACTAGGCTTTGAAGGTAGTTTTAGGTCATATACACTTATTTTAAAAGATCCAATTAAAGAGCTTCAGGAATAAGAGAATATTTAGATTGTCCATTATTTTAATATTCTATAAATGCTAAATACTTAATATTTGGTATTCTCTTATTCCTGAACTTTACATTTTTAAAAAATGAAATTTTCTATCCACTTACAATTAAAAATTGGAAAAAAAGAGAAATGCTTGAAAAATATTAACAGCTCAATATATACTGCAGAACAAATGAACAAATAAATGAATGGCAAAGGTCAGCCTTTGCAAATAGATCATCATGAGGGCTGGTGACTGCTTACCTTATTTCTACTGGGCAGTGCTGCAGGAGGAATGTATGTCTGATATGAAGACAAACTTTTTTTTTGTACCAGAATTGAACTCAGGGGTACTGAACCACTGAGCCACATTCCCAGCCCTATTTTGTGTTTTATGTAGAGACAAGGTCTCACGGAGTTGCTTAGCGCCTTGCTCTTGCTGAGGCTAACTTCAAACTCACGATTCTCCTGTCTCAGCCTCCCAAAGTGCTGGGATTACAGGCATGCGTCACCACACCCGGCTCAAGACAAACCTTAACTCTAAAGTTTCTTAAGAAGGAAATGGCTTATCAAGGAAAGATTACAGATGTTTATTCCATTAGGCCTTTAAGATATATATTTTTAGCAGAATTATATAATATAGTAAAATACAAAATTCCAAGCACCTACATATTTTTAAAGTTAATACATAAGTTTACTCATTTTTCAAATGATTTTAAATTTAAGATATTGTTTAGTAAAAGCCATCTGAAGACATGATGCTGGAATAAATAGGTTTGGTGATATCTAGGCCCATGTAGTACCTCCATTACAAGGGCAGGATGCACCACAGACATTCTTGTCTCTCCCATTTCACATCCATGTCATTAGGTAGCATACCATAGTGGGGCAAATTATATACCCACACTACAAAAGTATGGGAAAGCTGGGGATATAGCTCAGTTGGTAGAATGCCTGCCTCACATGTACAAGGCCCTAAGTTCAATCCCCAGTACCACAAAAAAAATAAATAAATAAAGTATGGTAAAGACACTCAGAAATACTCAGTGATAAGCAGAAATAAGCAATCAGAAAAAAGATGGTAAGTGAAGCAGATCATTTCCCCCTCTACTCATTACAGTCCACAGAGTGTTAAATTTGGTCATATTATTAAACTTATGGGATAATCTTGATATTTTCTCTCTTTTCTCCTAAAACAAGTTCATAAAACACATCAATAAGAAGGGAGAAATAAATAAGGGTGAACATTTATATTAATATAAAAGAAAAATGAAAAAAATTTCAAACAATACCAAAACAATCACGAATGGCTGTTGTTCCTTCTGATGACAATAGTGATACTTACTGAGTGCCAACACTGTAATTACTGATAAATCTGGAAATAACCAAATTACATAGCCCTAAAACAAATTATTTGTGTGGGCTTTTTTTTGCCTCTGTGGTTGTTTTATTATGAAGAGACAACCAGTGTTTTGGGGGAATGTCATTGGAGAGCTTGGTAGTTGTCTGAAAGCTACTATAACTATCAATTGAAAAGACCAAAAATCAGGTAATCTTTAGAAAACCTTTACTTTGTTTATCCAAAGTTGGTTCAATAAAACTGTAATAAAGATTTGAGCTATCCTAGACAGAACAGTTGAGTTGAACCACTGGGTAAAATTTAGGATGTTCTTTTCCACCCCAGCAGTTATAAAAGTATGTCTTCAGTAAAGACTTTTGAAGCCAGGGCTGGGGAGGCATCTGGGCTGGGGTTTGAATATCAGCTGTGCCAAATGTTTATGGCATAACTCAGGTATGTTATAGATCTTCCTTCAACCTTGGTTTTTTTTTTTTTGCAAAAATGTGGTATTCTTATAGGGTTAATGTAGTGGAAATGACAATTCATATAAAGTATCTAAATCTCACAGACTATATTTAGTAAATAAGAATTCACTTCCTTTCGGATTTCACTTCCCTAATTAATTAAAAATGCTTTTCCTGAATTAATGTGTATAACCCAGGAGGCATCTTATGACAAAGGTAATTAAATTTTTACAATTATCTAAGCTGCTTCTTTCAGAACTCTGTTCTAACATGGTCATATATGACTCACCTGTTATGCTGCATAATAATCTTAAGGTTGGTGCATCTCCCCCAAAACCATTCAGCATGACATCACTTGAAGCTTTGGGGACAGGAATGGTCATGGTGATTGGCTTGTGGAATTTTCTTCTTCTAGGTTCCAAAGTGACTATAGGGCTGAAGGTAGCTTTGTTGCC
This sequence comes from Geosciurus inauris, assembly GCA_004024805.1. Classification (NCBI taxonomy): domain Eukaryota; kingdom Metazoa; phylum Chordata; class Mammalia; order Rodentia; family Sciuridae; genus Geosciurus; species Geosciurus inauris. The sequence continues at coordinate 86,921 of PVHX01000569.1, read as the reverse complement.
AAGGATCTTCTTAACCAGTTCACTGTGCATAGGTTGAGCCTTTTCAAAATAAAGAAAAATATTAAAATAAACCATATATTATTATATGCCAATGTCAAAAGTCCTATCCAAAGCATTGCTTTCTATTTCACAAATCAGTTTGTGAGACTTCAAATGTGGCAATTCCAAGTTACATATTATTACCAAGCAATCATGGAAATTTGTGAGACCTCTGATCTCCCATCATAGCTTTTGCTTCCCCTGGAATAATTTGATTATTTAACATTCTACTTTCCATTTGAAATGATCATTTTTAATCACAAGAATAATATCGATGTGAGGATCAACTGCATCCAATATGGGCATACCTGTAGGCCTACACGGATCCGCTTGGTTAGTGCTCCCTCTGGGAAGACGGCCTGCACCTGGGGCACCACTGTGCTGCTCAGCACGCCTCCCTCTGGACCAATCAGGTTGCTATCCTGTTTGATGCGAGACACCACTGCAAAGTACTGGGGGAAGTCACGGGTGATGATGCGGCAGATTCGCTTCTTCTCTAGGTCTTCTGGGCTATCCAGCACTGAGACAAGAAATACCCATCTTCATGCAGCAAGGATTTCCTTCTGATAGCATTCTAATAAACTCACTGGCATGGTTAATAGTGAACAGAAATGGCATCAAAACTTTTTTTTAAAGTAATAGAAGAATTTAATAAGCAAGGCTACTGTGACACTAGGAAAAATAAATATTGCAGTCTTTTAAGAACTGTCAGCATTCAGCTTGCACGTTTTCTTTCTTTAGGACAACTAGGACTTTCCAGGGCACTGTGGAAGAAAAGCATCTCATACCAACTGCAGTCTTGCCGGGCTGCCTTTGTAAATGAGGGTATTTGAGGGCAAACCTAGAATGACAACGAACCTGTTCTATTCTTGGTTAGTGTTATGGAGATGAAGTTGTGTATGAACTCCTTTTGTTTGCAGAATTCAAAGTTAGCTCATGACCAGTTATTGTGGTTTTAAGAAATAATATGGCCCTTTGCATTCTTAAGGGAGTGGTATAGGAATAAAATCTGTCTTGAAAGGGTAAGGTTTGTGTTTATGTGTTTATGTGTTTATTCTAGTGAGATGGGAGTCTCTGATAGTTCCTGTGGCTATAAAAAAGATCAATGCTTCTGATTTCTGGGTCTCAATATTCTTCTGATACCAATAACTTACCAAATATATCATCTAACATCACAAGGATGAGATCGTGCACACTTTATAAATTGCATTAGTATAGATATTTAGGGCAAAACAAAAAAATCAGGCAGATTTACAATGTAGAAAATTTGAACTAAGTGGATCACTGACTTTTAAGGGATTATGGAAAGTCATTCATTTTTAAAACTCATTTACAATTCATAATAAAAGGCAGTTTTTTGACTATTGATCACAACTACATTCTATGAAAGTCCCAGGATCTGAACCTACATAATAATTAAAGACTAATACATTGGCAAATACTAGCATATACTTGCAAAAAATATATTTAAAAACAGACAAACATAAACATATGAAAATCTGGTTTTTCGTTTTAAAATGCACTTTTTACATATGTAGAAAGTTATGAGAATGAGTCCCCATCAAGGACAAGATGCCAGTATCCAAGGCAATATCAGTGACCAGTAAACGTCTCAGAGAAAAGCATACTAAACCTAAATGCTAGCAAAAGGAATGGTCCCAAGAAGTAGGAGCAGCTAAATATTGCAAGGAACAAGCTTTTTGGGGGAAGCAGTTACCGGGGATTTGACTGAGGGGCACTCAATCACTGAGCCACACTCCCAGCCCTATTTTGTGTTTTATTTAGAAACAAGGTCTCACTGAGTTGCTTAGCACCTTACTGTTGCTGAGGCTGGCTTTGAACTCTCAATCCTCGTGCCTCAGCCTCCTGAGCCGCTGGGATTACAGGTGAGAGCCACTGTGCCCGAATAGGAATAGGCTTTATCAGTAAGAATTCTGACTTTTTTTACCTTGCTTGGAAGATACTGACCTCAATATCTAGAGGGAATAATTTCTTCTTCCATCCTCCCCTTTGCATAAGATATATTTGTTACTTAGGCAAAAAACTTGCCCTCTTTCTTCTAGTTACTTTAAGTGGGTTGTGCCTCATCTTAGGACAAAGGCATTTTCTCTGTGCAACCTTTGGTGGCCTAGGAACGAGCAATTTCTCTTTAATCAAACTGATATATTTCAACCTATGGATGGCCAAAGACAGATTTGGGATTTACAGAGATTAAAATTCTAATAAAAAAAACTCTGCCAGGCGCGGTGGCTCAAACCTGTAATCTCAGCACTTAGGGAGGCTGAGACAGGAGAATCGTGAGTTCAAAGCTGGCCTCAGCAACGGGGAGGCGCTAAGCAACTCAGTGAGACCCTGTCTCTACATAAAACACAAAATAGGGCTGGGGATATGGCTCAGTGGTCGAGTACTCCTGAGTTCAATCCCCAAAACAAAAAAACAAAAAAAACTCAAGTTGATATGTATGTGTATGTATGCAATTTAATCCTGGCTAACTTGTTCTTTGAATTATAGGTAGAAGATTGAATGAACTTAATTTTCCTACTGCTTTAAAAATAGAAAGTTAAAAAGAAATTAGATTATCCTAGAGTGTTCTGGTCATGGAAAGATGCCAGTTTTCCAGTAGAAGAGCTCAGCATTTTTTTTACCAGTAGCTTAAATATCTTAAATATTTTTCAAGTTAAGCCTTTTAAAAAATCATAGTTTACCATTTAATATCACTCCATTCTGTCATGGGGCAACAATATCTATCACTAGTTTTAGATTCAAGGAAGTTTGCATTAAAAGATGGAAACTTGCTGTATCTCCTTTTAAAATGATATGCTTGCTATCTTGAAGGATTTTCTTTTCTGAATGTAGCAGAAGAACAATTAGGTAAATGTGTTGAGTACCCTGCCTTACCACCATTGGAACATAGCTGATAGCTGCTATAGAAAAACACCACAAGGGACACACCATGCACACACACACACACACACACACAGCACTGGACTATAAGAAAGAAATGCAATATGTTCATCCTTCCATTTTTCCTTTCTTTTAAAATCCTTAATCTGAAGGTACCTTCATCCATGCCGTTAAGGATTTCATTCAGTTCATCTTCAGTGTATTCACAGAAATGCTCTTTCCAGCTGTCCCCATTCTCACTGCGCAGGACTACCAGTTCCCTCTCCTTTCCTCGAAGGGCCGCAAAGTGGGGGATCTCCACGATCACAGGCCTGACATAGCAATGCAGAACATTTAGTGTGGACAGGAGCCAACCAACAGCAAGACAAGCACTTCAACTCTGTCTGTTGCAAAGTGACCTGGAATTCTGCTCTTCTGGGGACAGGGACATAGTGGGCCATCCCTTGAGCCCATTAGCTAGCAGATGGTCGCACAGTGGCACTCCACCTCAGGGGCACCGATCCTCAGGTACATGCTGCTACTTTAAGCCAAATGATGTTTCCCTGTGAGTGCATGTGGCATTCTGGAACTTCTCCTTTGATAAATGTAAGTATCACACATTTAACCAAAAGAAATGTACATGCATATCTACGATGTATGCCAATCTCCTAAAACATTTTCTACAAGGTGCAAAAATGACAAAATGGTTTAAGAGGAAAAATGGCTCATACATTGCATAATTCGATGTGTCATAAATGAGGAGATGTCAGAAAGGTAGACTGTGTGTACTAATGAGCCATGCACTCATGGGTTTTGCTTGTATTGTATTCATTCAAGGAAACAATAGGCATGTGCACACAGCGTGGCCCTCATCGAGCCCCTTCGCTGGCCACTCAAGTGTGTCCAATGCCTATTATAGGATTCAGAACATGCACCATCCTGCAATTTTTAGGTCAAATTCATCCTCAAAATATATAGAGGTTCTTGATTTTTGAGTCCAGGTTGCTTTGATACAGACTCCAAACTCATCATAACAACATCGTAACTAGCACATAGTACAACTAGGCAGATCTCATGCTTAAACGAAAATGAAGGTCACAGCACTTTAAGGGAAAAGATATAAAAACATCACTCAAAAAAAAAAGTCACATACCACAAGGGTCAGAAATGGTCCACTAAAGATAGGTTATACAAAGTTTAAATCATAGAGAGGGACATGTCATGGGCACAATGACAAAAAGAGAAATCATATTGCAGAAGAAGGAGAAGAATGGGGGGCCAGCAGCCATCAATTTGTTTTAAGTCACTCCTACCCAAGGAATTTGGTTCCAGGAGGCCCCAGCTGAAGGATGCGGCTGACCAAACTTTCTCCCTCATTAAGTGGGGGAGGAGCCGTTGGCAGGTGAAGTTTACTGAGTACATCCAAAGCAGCAGTGAAAGAAAGAACATAAGTAAGCTTTAGGTATTGTCTTCCACAGAACCCCAGCGTCGCCAGCTGATCCACAGGGTGAACTTTGGTTTCACTCTGCGTTTGGTTCTGCCCCCTCCATTGGTCACAAAGAGCAAGGAACCGAGACCCAGAGTGTACAATGGAGGCGCATCTGTGCGAGGACAGCGCTTGGCTGTCGGATCAGTCCCTATCAGGTTCACCGCCAGGGCACTAGCCAAAAGAAAAAAAGAAAAAGCTCCACAGGAAAAACAAAGCTGTTGGGAATATAATAAAAACTCTGCTCTGTACAGAGGCCAGATGTTTTCATGGATATTCCCCAACAGATTTGAAGATTATTTAAAGGCCTAAAACTACCTGAGCAGAAGGTAAGTATGAAAAGAATCATCAGGGAAAACTTGAACCATAATGGCATTTTCTGATGCAACCCAGAACTTCACAGGCTCCTTCCAAGGCTCTGACCTGTCTGATAGGAGGACATGGGAGGTGGTTTCTACAGTTGGGAAATACTGACACACCGTTTTTCAGGTGTGAAAGTAATTTGGAGCAACCTGTTAACTGTTTGCTCCAAATTACAGGCTTTAGAACCTTTCCTGAGTTCTAAAGCAAGAAATCCTCTCCCCAGTATGACACTGACAACATGAAAGAGTTCGTGATTAATAAGTTTTCTCCATTTTTTTTAAGCACCAAGACTTGATATGACAAGACTTAAATACAATTGATTTGTTTCAAAATATTTTGAAACTTGTCCCCCTCCACAACTTCATCCTTTGGTCAGCTTTCAGGGATAGCTATTCCTTTCTTGACACATTGAGATGCCACTTAAAATAATAGCAGTCGTACAGACAAACAGAAGAAATGAGAAATGCTAATTTCTGCTCAAAATTGCCAAAATGACCTTGGTGGAAGTTAGTCTTGATGTTTGCATCTTAAAACACACTGTGACTAAATAGATAGCATAATGTTAAGGCTCAAGGTAGCAATTTTGATACCAGAAAAAACAAATCACATGTGTTCGAATTTTGGATATTCCACAAGGGCAACACGGCTCTCCAAAAGGAAGATAATGATTTTGCTTCATAATGACATGAGACTTTAAATTTTTGTTTGGAATAGAGCAGTATTTTTTTTCTTTATACTTTGCCACTTAAGTCTCAAGTGAGAAAAAAAATACCTACCATCAACTAAACTTGCAAAGGGAATCTGGCAGCTCTGATCACATCCGAAGAGAAAGAATAATGATCAGCCTGAATGTTTAACTCCTTAATGCCTTAAAAGAAGAGGCATGTAAATGGAGTCAAGCATTTGGGTGTAACTTCCAATTTTTTAAAAATTTCACAGGAGCCGATCCTCTTTTCGAGGTGGTTTGACGTACCTGTTTTCATTCCATGCTAGTGATTTCATTTGGAAGACACAAGCTCATCGGTGACTAAGTGGGAGGCTTATCAGAAACCCTTACCCAAGGAACTGAGCACCAGAAGGTCCGACTTCGATCAGGCGACTGGCCAGGCCTTCTCCTTCCACCATTGGAGGCATTGTCGCCAGTCTGTGGCGTTTGACCAGCCGGCAGGTGACTCGTGTTGGGGCAGTACATTTCCGAGGTGGGATAATGATCCGGAGCCCGTTGTGTCTGCATCCTCGCATAGCACCACCTCGGGCATCGACCATAAAACTAACCAGGAAACTAGAAATTAAAATAGAATGTTAGATATGTTTTGAAATATTAGAGCAGATTATCAAGGTTTGGGAAGTTAATTTTTTCCATAATAATTTGGCCTCAAACTTCCTTTTTTTTTTTTTTTAAATTTAAGTGTATGGTGGTAAACCATTTGTTTTCAAAAGTCACCTTATACCAATATCTTTATTTCTGTTATGTTGTTATTTTTGTAGAATTTTCATCTATTACTAAAGAAGATTTATAATTTTGTTGACAATGTTAATTTTAAACTAAACTCTAAGTTTAAAATATGTCCAAATGATTTTTAAAGTAACTGGAATGAAATTATAAAACAAAACAAAACAAAAAAAACACTGAGAAGTCTCCTTTTGGTATAAATGCAAAGACTTCTGTTTCCTCAGATGTTGAATAATACACATGTTGAAAAAGTGTGAAGCTAGATCAGAGAGGAAAGACCGAATTAACAGTATTTCTGAGTTAATTCAAGATGATTTTTCAGAATTAAATCTTATTCAGCTCATTTTGATAAAATCTTATGACTTGATAAAAATATTTGATGGCTTTCGGTCAAATCTATGCCAACACATCCTGCTTTAACATCATCTTACCCAGGATGCAGATTTTTAAGTATTGCATTCTGAAAGAGGACAAAAGCAAGATGATTAAATATTTTGGATAGTACCAATTTGCTAGATAAAATGCACCCTTTCACTTTTTAAGTAGGAGTCTCTCTGCCATGCCATTCTGACTGAAACAAAGAAGGGGGATACTGGAAACAGCTGAGTCCCCTTTTCTCTGTTTCTTATTGTTTTTTGAGGTGGGGGTTACCAGGGACTGAACTCAGGGACACTCAACCACTGAGCCACATCCCCAGTCCTATTTTGTATTTTATTTAGAGACAGGATCTCACTGAGTTGCTTAGTGTCTTGCTTTTGCTGAGGCGGGTTTTGAACTCACAATCCTCTGGCCTCAGCCTCCTAAGCCGCTGGAATTACAGGAGTGTGCCACTGCACCTGGCTCCTTTACTCTGTTTCTGAAGCATCATTTCATGAGTGGGAAACTCTGGGCTCCATTAGTGGAGAATATTTGTGCATCGTGATTTCTGCCAAATTATAATAAAGTGAATGTGGCAAATCATAAGTTGGAAATACAAAGGCATTTCTATTATTTTTGCTCCTTGTCTACTAAGCCAATTGTTCACGGCAAAGAGATCTATAACCTAAGGTGACTTGGCTTTTTCAAGTGTACCAAGAGAAAGTGTTGATCTGATCTTTGAAGTTGTTTCCTTTGGGATGGTCATAGATCCTGCTCCAGCTTAACCTGGATGTTTGTCACTTTGTTACACATAATACTTATGAAAGTCTCTCAGGCACTCACTGTCTCAAGGAGCAAAAATTATATAACACGACAATCTAATTGTCATGCACGCCTATACCAAGATACATACATATCTTCCCCAATTGCACTAATGTTTTCCCTATTTTCATTGCATTTGCAAGATCTTTATACGAAGACAAAGAAAGAAAGAAGGAAAGCAACATATAGGTGTTTCGTGGATGTACTTATAACTTAACCAGAAAAGAACCAGCTTTGACACACCTAGATATTGCTTCCAAGACAACACTGAAAACAACTGAAAGGTATTTCATCAAAGTAAGTTACGGGATAGAATCACAGTACACTTATGTTATTTTTAGACAAGTGAAGAATAATATCTTAGCATCCTCTTCATAGCAGAACACAGAACTCATTAGCATGCTATTAAACAGAAATCCTTTTGCTAGTAATAAAAATGGGTGCGAAGGAGCCCAGAGTGCCTGTCTGAAGCACGTCATGCAGTATGAGACCATGGGATGAGGCACACAGTCCTCTCACATGCATGAGCCAGGCCAGATCTGCCATTCATCCCTAGCCTTGGAGTTCCCAGGAAGGGATGAAAACTGGGGAATACAATCAACATTTCAGTACTGAAGTGTTGATGTTTCTGGTCTTTATCAAAAAACAATGAGAAAATATTGGCTCTTATTACTAGTTTCTAATATGAATTCTTAAAATTTTCTTTTTTATTTTAAATATAAAATAAAAAGAACTGGTAACACTGATAGATAAAAAGGCTTCCTTTCCATTTTATTATTCTTATTTAAATATGACATTTGCACTGATTTGCATTAAAAATAGGGAAAAAAGCTTACATTTTAACTAGAAATATTTCCAAACTAGTTACAATGTTTCTGACTCATTAATAATTAACAGTATTACTTCCTCTGTTTTTAAAAATCTATTACTCTCTTATGGGCAAACAGAAAAAGGACTAAAGTGAGTCAAGGGGTTATTATAATACATCTGATTAATGTCATTGATCCTCAATAGTATCTGTACTTTTTGAAGGCATTTAAGAAGTTTCGGTGCTCGTATTATTTGCTATCATATTTCCACTGTATTTGTCACAGTGGTGGCATATGGTCTAAGTAATATCAATTCTCCATCTAGAAGAACATGGAGAACATCTGTCTTCTTGGAGTCCCTTGTCTAAACAGTGAATTTCAGTAGCTGTGTTCTTGACTGTAACAATGTTTAAATAACCACATGTTCCATTCCCTGATTTTGTATAGCTGAAACCCTCTCTTTATTCTCCTGCTCCATGATTTTCATTTCTACACTCCTCTTCATATGATCTTTGTTACCTTCCTATTAAGTACCAGGTGCTTCACTAGTAACTGAGTATACAGAAGGTCAAGGAAGCTGCTGCTGCCAAAAAGCTCATGGTCTAAGCCCAGATGTCTCATGATGGCTTCGCCTTTGCTCAGAACTGCTAACTCTCCTGATCAATGAGCAATGGACTAAATCTCCATATAGGAAAGAAACATCTAAGAGCCGTAAAGGGGAGTGAATATGTTCTCCATATTTCTTCCTGTGTCAGTGCCTAGATCAGTGTGTCCTGCAACACAGAGTAGGTAATTTTTGAATCAGTAAAGAAATGGAAGAGTGAAAAGGCAAGTTGTGAGAAATTGTCTATTTATATCTAACAAAGAAGGCTGAAGTAAGGAGTAATTTAATTTTTTGGTCTCTGGACGATTTCTCCATCAGAACTCATTCCAATTACTCCACTCAGATGTAGCAGAGCAGTTTGAAAGGCCTCTCTAATTTATTTTAGTCTGCCACAAGCTTATTTCTGCTCCAAAATGAGATATCTAATATATTTACTTCCCATGGCAGAAGACTAGTAGAAAATGGGATTAAGAAAAAAACTAAGAATTTGAATTTAACACAAAAAATAATTTAATTAGGAATAAAAAAATTGTATGATGGAAGACCAAAGATGAGGAATTCAAAGTAAAAGTACTTAAGGACTGACGTTGCAAGTGGATAAATTCACCTGTAAGTATCTCTGTGTCATTATAAATCAGGAAAATGATATTTAAGTATTGCACCAAATGCAAAGCAAATTGGAAAAATTAAGTGCCAGTATGCATAATTTGGTAGGCAACTTGAATTTCTAAAGAATATAAACCTTTTTATCAAGTAACTAAAGAGATGTGCAGACTAACAGAAAATGACAAACTGTAGTGAGGTAATTTTCTTTAGGAAGAAAGAAAAGAGAAAAGAATGTAAAGTAGAAAGATGAGAAGCAAAAGGGCTTGGAAGACATGAAAGAACTAAATATTGACAGTCAAAGTGAATAAAAATGTAAGTCTAGCAAGAAAAAATTCTAAACAAATGAGACTCAAATAGTGCAATTGCCAAATGACAAATAAAAATTCTGAACTTATTCTGAGTTGCAGAGTAAAAGCAGCTTTTTCTTTAAATAAGAAGGAATAGGAGAAATAATGACCCTAGTTTATATCTACTAACTGATGAAAAGTCTGTTGGTAAAGGTCAATATATAATTAGTTAAACCCAATAGTTCCTAATACAAAATTGGGCAAGCATTTGAGAGTTTTCATCAAAGGTAGCAGCATATCAAAAAGTGCCACTATTTGGATAGGTAGTAGAATCAGAGAATGATTATTCTCCAATGTATAAAACAGCAGATTGTAAGAGACAATTTTACCTTAATATACTATAGAAAAAGAGAAAGGTTGGCAGGTGTGAGCCATGAGATGAGTCAGTCACCATATTTGAGTTGATTGACTAAATATGATTTGCTTATGTGTTGGGAAGATTAAAAATGGGACAAGATAACATTTAGAGATGAAAATAATTAAAGTAAAAAACATGTAATTAGACGTATAAAAAAAGAAAACAATCGGATCAAAGTTGAGCTCCACATGCTAGGAGTTTAAGACTGAAGCCTCCCCTGTGAGGGAGTAATCCTATCACCTCTTAAGGTTATAATGAGAATTAAGTCGTCTGAGTAAAGCATACAGAATTCAATAAACACTTGCTTCCAGCATCTTCCTTTGTAGCCACAGAGTTTTATGTATTTTGAATGTCTTATAAATTATAACCACATAAAAATAGGGAAACAAAGTTTTTGAGGACCAACAATGAGCCTGGATCTGTGCTGTTTAATAAGATGATGGAGTTTTTGTTAATGAAATTTACTATTTAAATAAAATGTAAAAATGCTATTATTGAAGAGCACAAGATAATGTAGCGAGCATCATGCTCTTCACTGGTTGTAGACCTGTTTCTGTCTTGAATTATTTTGGTATCCACAGGAAGGTCGCTTAATAGCTTCATAAATTTTAATTTTCTTATCCATAAAATGAGAGACATCAATGAATAAACTCTGAGTTGCATCCCAATGGTTAAAATGGTGTGTGTAGCCTCCTGTTGAGTAGGATAGAAAATCTCCTGGAATCTTTAATTTTAGAAGTTCTGGAAAAAGTCCTAAGTGGAAAATAAGAATTTTGTATTACTTTTGCCCTACAGTTAAAATAGCTGCTTTGCTGAAATGTGTACATGAACTACACTAAACATTGACTTGAGACTATACGAACAAATATACCAGGTAACATTTAGCTTTAATGGCACATCTTACTCTCCAAATGAAATTCAGCAGTCATGCAAAGTATAAATTCTTACTGAAGTTTTCTAAATTGTGAGATACAATGTTATTACAATTTTAAAAGAAAGCAAAAGCAAGCCACTATTATGCAGATGACTTGCCTACAAATATGCAATTTGATTAGCTAAATGGGTACATGCTTCAAAGGAGTCAGCAGAAAACAATGATCCAGTCTTTTGAGGACTACATCCTGCACCCCAAAAGTTACTGATAACTTAGTTTTGCTTTTAATTCATCCAGGACCATGGGGTAGGACAGAGAGGAGATTGCAGCATTCAGAGTTAGTTACTGGGTGAAAGAACAGGAAACAATAAGTCAGGGTGCTTCAGTGATCCATATATACATAGCAAGAGGGCCTCAGATTAAATTCAGTTTCCAAGATAATGTGAGAAAATCACACCATGAGCTTTTTCTCCTCTATAAGTCCCTTGATCCCTTCCTAATTCTCTGAATTCCATAAACCGAAAAGTTAATAAAAAAATGGCTTTGAAAATGTTTCCAATTTGTTAAAATCACCAAATAATTATTTGTCAATCACTATATGTTCACATATAGAAAGATCATATTTAGTGGATGTTTGAGAAAAAGTAAAAGGATAGATATATTTTCAAAAATGCTAATATTGTCTAAATTGTAGACTGATGATCTATAGTATCATCATGAATGACTATAGAATTACACTCTAATCAGCGGTCTGCAACCTTTAAAAATAACTTTGTCGTAACAGCATAGAATAATAGCTATTTTTAGAAAGCTGACTAGAGTCATTCTATAGTACAATTTCCAAAATATCAAAAGGTTATACTTAAAGCAGTCCTAGCAAGGAAATGCACTATTAATAAACTTTCAGCCTTTGGCTCACCTAAAATATGATAAGACTAAACAAAACCAACATCAAAACAAAAACCCTACTAAGTGCCACTTAAAATCATAATCTTCAATAAAACTAAAATAACTCAATCAATTTGCATAATTGTGGGGAACAACATTTTTAAGTTCTGTATAGCACTTTTTCGTACAAAAGAAGCTGAGATGTGGAGACTCATGACCAAGACAGGCATCCCATATTAATCTTGGCACAGCCCCACCTGATTACCACTGATGTTAAACACAGCAACTTTCCCTTTGCAGAAAATGGGAAAGTGGACAATGCTCATGATTTGGAGAAGGTAAGCCTCTCTATCTGTTTGGGTAGGTATCTTCCACACTAAAGCATCCTGAGGTGGGGAATATGCAGAAGGAGATGGAGAAAGTGGGAAAGGAATAGGCAACAGATTCAGAGAAGGATTTATGCAGAAGTTCACCTGCTGTTGTCACGATCAAGACATGGAGAGGTGCGGCTGCAACAGAATAGATACTTTAGCACAGAGAAGGAATGGATAAAGTGAAATATAAAGAATGAAATCAGAAGTGACTTTCAACTGAAATATATAAATTATATACTAATACAGTATTCACTGAAAAAAAAAAGATGGAAATACAATGAGATATAGCTCTATGCAAATGCTGAAAGAAGAACCAGGTATGGGGGCTTTGTAGCTACTCCCAGTTAAGGAAACTGCAGATGTTATAAAATCACTGGATGTAGAATTTGTAGCTTTATTCAACATTGGTTGGTGGAAACACTCAAAGCCTAAGTGTTCATGAAACTATGACATGTCAAGGAGTATTATAATGAAAAATATACATTTGACTTGATGGACATAGGTTTGACTCAAAAATTCATTTATGCTTCTAAAACTTTTAGAACAATGATAATGCATTTGAGGCTACCACAATAGAAATGCAAACAGAAAATGCATAATTTAAAATATAGCTTCAGTGACAAACAGCATAAAGTCTAAGGCAAAACAGAAAACATTAATTTCCTACTAGTATGTAACAAAAAACTATGCAAATGAAGTCTTAGTGCTTTTTTAAAAACAACTTAATTCCCTGCTTTGAGGATTGCAGTCTTCTGCATTGGACCTAATGTCAAATCCCACCCTATGGTTCCACCCTTCACTCCTCTTCTACCTGTAAATCTGGTTTTTTTTCCCATAAATTTTCAGTAGTTCACTTGTATTTTTAACACTTGATGACATACAGAAGTATACATGTTTAATGGACCAGAAATCCAATCTTACAAAACAGTTGTTTTGCTAGTTATGAAGTCTTGTTCATCCAAAAGAATTTGCCTACATCTATCTAAAAGAGACCATAGGGTGTGATGAAACACATGAACAAGTAAATTACCCGCTATAAGTACTTGGATAAACATTCATGTTGTGACCTGAAAAACAGACTTGGATTCCTTGCATTTCAAATACTCCATTATTTAAGCAAATGTCTTCAACATATTTTTTTAAATATACTTTATTCTTTAGAGTAATGTGAGCTTCACAGCAAAACCATCTTCAAAATGTTTTTATGAAGTTCTTTTAGAAGATCATCATCTTACGGACTCATATTACTCATATTATCTTGTAGCACATCATGAATTGACATTTAATTCATGGCTCCTATTGAATCATTACAAAAGTAAAACTTTGGGAATAACAATACTTAAAATAAATTTTGGACGTGGTTTCTGATTCTTATCTATAATCCTTCAATCTTCTGGTTCTGGGAGTATTTTCCTTCTTACTCATCATTATTGAGAACCTTGGAATTAGAATACAATGCGATGGTTTTGAATAATGTAAAACTGTGAGATTTTAATTATCTCATTTTTCACTTAAAAATATGTAAGTAAATTTGGATAAAATTTGGATAATAAAATTATGACTTACATCTACTCAGCATTAACAAATTGAAAAAGAATTTGTAAAATTCAAATTCTTGCCCAAACTTATGTTGGTATGTGATCATGTCTTGGTGCTAGAAATATCAGTTGATTAGCTTTACTGTGAATCAGTAAGGCAACTCTTTTAAAGAACAACAAAAAAAAATGCTACTGTCAGTTTTTTGCCAGATAGTGCCTATAACTATTGGGCAGGGAAATGTTTAAATCATTGTACCTATTCTCCTCTGTTCATGGACATCAGTCTTTGAAAACATAAGGTAGAGGTAAAACAAAATCACCAATACTTCTTACTGGTAGAAGTTGGATCTTTTATTAATCTAAAATAACTCTATTAAATGTAATCGACCATTATATACACAAATCAGTAGCATGTACATAAACTAACTTTACTTTCTCTTTATTAAAAGAATATTCTTTTTCCTTACATTTTCAGGAGATTTTGAAATTGTTTAGGAATTTATCCAGTGAATTAAATGGAAACTCAGTTCCTTGAAAAAGCTACTACTCAGGAATCTTGTATATACTGAATAAAATTAGAAGAAATCATTGTTACATGATATGGTATGAGGAACATTATTCATATGCATTAATATCATAGTAGTTTTCGTATACAACAATACTCAGAATCAAATTTATGAGACTAGCCATGCTTTTAGAGTCATCTGTCACTTTGTGTTTGTTCAAATACTATAGTAGAGATACTAATAGATAGTAAATTACCTAACGAGAATAACAAGTCAAACAGTACCATTGTAAATTGAACCATGTTGGTATGGTCATTTAGAGGATTCAGAATATGTTTTGCTTAACTAATGCAATTTGTGAAAAATTGGGAACATAGGATGGGAATTGTATAAGTACTAGTGACTATAATCTTTTGCACACTTTATGTAACATATATATGGATTTTAAATACTTAAATATAGTTTCTAGATTCTTGCATATGATCTTTTGTTCCTCTGGTTGTATGCCTCTTTTCCTTTCCACTCACCATTTTTGAGAAACATAGTTGCAGAATGCAATGCTATGGTTTTCCAATATTTTATAACTGTGAGATTTTAGTTATCTCATTTTGCACTTAAAAGTATGTAAGAAAATTTAGATGAGGTCTAATTTGGTTTTTTAAAATTTCTCCAAACAACTCTTTCATCAGAAACTAGCTTTTGTTATTTCATAAATAATATATGATGATTGTTTTAAATATCTAAAGAACCAATTTTATATTCTATGGTCTTGAAATTCAAAATGCTTAACTACAATACCATGAAATGCTTTCCTGAAAGGAGATTATTTTAGAGTAAAAGAAGAAAGGATCTCGTACTCAAAATAGCCCTAGGAATTATGGATAAGGAGTTTGGGATAATAATTTAAACCATTACTGGCAATTAAATAAAATAGGGATAGGGCTTTAAAAAAGTAATTCAATGATAAAATATGGGGATTTTATATATAATTATATTACCTTATTATTAGAAGCTACTAAAAATTTGAATAATGTTACAATCTAAAACTCCTTAAAGAATTTATGTTATACCTACTTGAATTCCTATTCCCTAAGAATGATTTTATGTTTGAAAGTATGACTCAAGTCCTGCTTCTTAATGAGTTAATATAAATAGACAATATTGCTTTAACAGTGTCATACGTATTCTGAATGACTCTAAAAAGACAACTGAGAAGCTTACAGTTGCAGGCAAACTCCCCTTTTTATTTATATACCTACTTCAAGCGGTAATCAACTTATCTGCATATCTGTGTGATTCAAACTTCTGTAAAGGAGGCCACTGGGACGTACTGGTTAGTTAGCAAGCTCTTTGACGCAATCCTGCTAGTTATTTTAAAACAATAGTCAGTTTTCTATGTTGAATTCAACTTTTTTGCTATTATATTTGTATAGATCAAGTCCATGTTGGATGAAGCAATGTTATTTACAAATTTTGATGAAGGTCACCTGCACTGTGAGTGAGCCATCAGCTACAGATATTGGACAAAGCTGTTATTTCCACTCTCATCTCTTTTTACCTCTTGATCTGGATACATAATATTGATTTACTCACCCTGAGTGAATAGGGCTGGAAGAAAGAGCCACGTTGTCTAAATTCTCAGTGCCCCAGCTTAGACGATAAGAATTCCTTTCTGCCTCCTTGGCTAGGGTTGACACCTAAACACAAAGAACACTGGATTTCATAAAAATACTTTGCTTCAATTAAAGTAAAATAGGATGGAATTGAAAAAATGGCAACACAAGGAGGTGGTACTTGCTGGAAACATTTTCATTTAAGAACATAAGACCAATGCATTTACAATGAAATCTTTTATAATGCATTCCCTTCTAAAATTACATTATTGACATAAGATCAAAGTGCCCATCTATTTCCCTTTATCCTATCCACCAAAAGTGATTAAATCATACCTAAAATAAAAATATTTTTAAAATAAGAATATTTAAGAATAAACTGTAAGCCTTTTCTCATAGCTACAAATTTTAAATATCAAAGAAAAAATTTAAGCTCTAGTATTCATCTCATACCATAAATATATCCTAAGTGGTCAACTGAATTAAGAATTTTTATTTTTTTTTAAGATTAAAATCTTTCTGAGGGCATTTTTAGCATCAGGTAATGTTTAAGAGCTATCCAGAAAGCAAAGACAGAAAAGCAAAAGGTCACGTACCTGGTGACTGGGGATCACAACTGTATCGTCAATCATAGCACTGTCCCTCAAGTAGGATGCATGGCTCAGAGTGTGAGACCTGTCGGAACTGAAGGATCGAAGGCTGGTAGGTTGGCAGGAGGCCATGGTGATATACCAACAGCAGAAGTAGGGTTGGGAGGATGAAATGATGAGCCGAGCAGGAGAGTGAAAAAAGCGTGCTATTAGCTAACTGTGCAACTTCCAGGGGGACACGGTCTCTGCGTTGCCCTACCTCTTTGTCCAGCAGCTAAACTAACACCTCCTTTGACTGGTTCCTACTGCTCAATGGCAAGGGCACAAGGGAATCCAGAAGTTAAAATTTGATACTCCTAATCTGATTCATTTTCTTCCCAGAAATCTTTGAAACCAGCAACTGTAGTTTACTTGCTGCCAGTACAAGAAATTCACACAGGAAATAATTCTAGGGTAGATTGCTTAAATCTATGTTAAATGTTAATCTCCCTGCCACTAAGAAAAATAATAGAGGGAAAGTAGGCAGCCCTCAGAGAGAAGAATAAAATGAAAGCGCAGGTTTTGTTTCGCTCTATTTTCCATTCTCTCTGCGTGCCTCTTTCTTTTCCTCTCTAAACTGAATGACTGAATGTTGGTCCACTCCCCTGGAAGGTACAGAGTGAAATGAACTGAGGTCAGATGCATGCTTCCTGCGGAAGTGGAGTTCCTCCTGTTTGTCTCTGGTGACTCCAACAATGCTATTATTTCAAAGGAGAACACTGTCCCCTTTGCATGTCCTGTGTGTGGTGAGTGAAGCACCAATGAAGTGTTGGTTGCCGTGGGGATGAGATGCAAGAGCACAAGAAACCATTTCTAAGCACCAGCCCTGAGCACAGACACGCTTGCCAACACAAAGACCAATTGCTAATGGACATTGACCAAAACTGAGGTGTGGCTTCAAAATGGGATTTAGGCCTTGCTAATCAGTGCAATTATATATATATATATTTTTTTTTCATATTAAACATCTTTATATGACAATTATATATTTTTTATAAACCTGCACATCGAAGTTCTGAGTTATATACCCAAATGTGATGGATAAAACTTAACATTTGCATATAGGCAATTTAATTCCTCAATCAGTTTGCATATAATAAATATATCAATTTGGATGTTTTAAGTACTATATCTTATGTATGTGTGTTGGTCCACAAATTAAAGACCTGCATTCAAAATATTAGCCCAAAGCCCATAGTGGTGGGGGTGGGGTGTACAATTTTCATAATATTGATAAAAGCAAACTTTCATTTACTTGTAGCCAGTTGGCATTTGACCAGTGAAGCAGAGTAGAATTATGGACTGGATGGCAAAGTAGCAAATATATTAGTAGGAACTATTCTAGTTTTGAAAATACATCTACTTTTGTAAGCCATATACTATTTTCCTTATGAAACATCACAGTCAACTTCAGTTGTCTATGAGGAAATCTTACCTTGAGAAGTTATTCACAGTAATCTAAGACCTCCCCTCTCCTATTTTACAAGTAGGTCTATGAACCTCAAATGTTAAGAGGGTGAGTGACATGAATTAAACGAATTGATAATATGAACCTAGGCATGTATTCCTACATGAATCTATGTATTTGTAATAAAATAAAATCTAAATATAATTTGGGAATTAGCTTTTCCTTTTTTTAATAGGCTCTTGGAGCAGATTGAGGCTCCTGACGAAGCTAAAGCTGCCCCTGCCTTAGGGTTTTGAATCCCAGTAGTTGGAGACAGCATATTTTACATCTGTTTTGTAGTTGTGCTGTTGGCTTTTGATGGGGTACTTCATCAACCAGTTATAGGCTGCTGTGATCAATCTTGACTTGATCTTGAATTTGAAGCCGGGACAGGGATTAAATTATTGAGAAAAGGGTCTTCAATCTCCAAAAATGCTTTTCTCAATTGGTGGAATGAACAATCCCCTCCACCCCTGCCTGCTTTAAACCACAAACATAGCAAAGATCCAATTGGATGTTTTGTACCAGACTGTGCTAGATGAGCAGTTCTGAAATGCTACTCTTTACTTTGTTTTGAAGTTAGCCAAGAAAGGGAAAACAGTAGAGGGGCCAACCCATAGAAATGACAGGGGTTGTCTGTGGGTTCAACTGCCTTCCCCCATTGAGAGGTTTCTATTGGGCTGACATTTGTTAATTACATAATCTCTCTCCAAAGCTTTAGATTTCAAAGATTCAGATTTTGATTTTATACATTTAAAGCTGCTAGTTGTACATTAATCAACATTACAAAAGGAACAAGAGGCACATGATCTATGACTAGAACAGCCTGATCACAGAGAAAACTTTACCCTTCTCCGTAGAAGGGCAATTTTTTACTATCACTAAGTAAAACCAACCCTTGAATGCAGCCCTAGCATAGCAGAAACACTGGTCTCAAGGGTAAATGAAATTTAGCTGGATGGGAGCAAACTGAGTGGTAAATAAAGCTACCCTAAGTAAAACCTGGTGACATGCCTGTCAGCATCATACATGTCTAAATTTTGATAGAAGTCACCAGGTCTCAATTGCCACTCTCAAGGAGTGGCAATGACCAGGTGAACTCATCTGTCTGTTTCAGGGATGTGGTGTGAAAGAGCCCACTGGACTACAAATGTAAAGCCACATCAGCACTTGGTATCAGTAATTAAGGTGGACTTTTGACATCGAGCTACCTGATAGCTGGGTCTCTCTCTCAATTGGTTTTGAACTGGTAAGGGTAAAGAGATGCTGCTGCCGCTGTTCTTGTTATAATTGTTATTGTTATTTTGTCTTTCCTAAAAGGCAGGAGGAAGGATAAAGGAGACAAAATGGCATGAGTAGAGAAGGCAACATGTTAGGATATGTGGACAGAGTGAGAGAAATTGGACAGAGAGAGGGTGGCAAAATGAGGAAGATGAAACTATATCTCTATTTCTTTGTCAGAATTTTATTCTAGCTCACTGTTTCCTGCCCTCTGATATGCTAATTGGTCATTTAATGGATGTTTATAGGTTCTCATTGTTTTGTTTTTATACTGTTATAGAATCTACTTAAATGAAATGACTGATTGAAATAGTCTAATGACAAAGAAATTATTTTCTCTGAATAATCAGCACAAAGTTCTAAAATACATCAAGTTCCTGATTGAAAACATTACATACAAGTTTCAATATTTTGCAGTAGGATTGCCGTTTTTTCCATTAAGTCAGACGGCCTCCTGTTCTGTTAAAACATATCTAATTATATCTCCATAGAAGGGTAAGTTTTTATTGTCCATTCTAGTTGCCAAGAATTTTGCTATAGATTTAATTTATACTTTTGTTCACTGTGGTAAAATTGCTTTACAGACTTATATTTGGTGGTAGGAAAGTATAAGTTCATTGAAAAGTGTTATAATTACTCTTGGTAAACTACAATATTTATTAGACATTTGATTTATGGAATCACCCTACTGAACAAGTGAATATCCAAAAATTCTAATTCGTTTGCTACTGCAGTTCATTGAAGAAGCTACTGCAGTTCATTGTTATTTGGTGTTTTATATTGAATTTCGACAGAATTTAAAATTTGTAAGCACTAATAAAATAAAGTGGAAGCAAAATCTAACTACTCAGAGCTTAGCTGTTTTGTTCATCATACATTAAATTGTGTATTTTTAAAATTTTTTTTGCATCTCTGTTCATTTTAGGCATCACAGTCCTTTTTCTGTCTTCTCCAAGCATACACAGGCTGATTGGGTTAGTTTGGAGAAAGCCATGCTCATGTTTTGTCAACCACAAGGTGGAGCTGTGACAGTTAAAGTCACACTTTGGCTACGTAGCTGACTTTTATTCCAGTAACAGATTCATCTCTCTAGCTCAAATGGTTTTTCAATTTAGTATGAAAAATCCTAATTTGAGAATAGATCCATAATTCTAGAATGTAAGCACCTCTTGCCAACATACACGTACACACACAAGTTGAGCAGTGAGCAGGGAGATGTGGATGAATCCAGGAAGGCCATGTTCTCATGCTGTGTAATACCTACCTGGGCATGGTACTATTGAAAGCATACCAAATAAAGAAATAATGAAAAGGAGAAAATGGTTACCAAAAAAAGGTGACTGATATTGAATTGCCTAAGCAAAATTAAAAAATAAAACGAACAAAAAAATCATGAAAATGAGATGCTGCCTATGGTTCCATTTAAAAGACTGAACACATCTGGGACTCTAGACAGGCACATGTGGACCTGGAGAACAGATCATGTCTCAGTTTGTTTCCTGTCCCCTGTCTTCACATGCTAGTAAGAACTCAGTTTAAGTAGAAGCATCAAACCATCCACTCCTGTTTTATAGAATATATATTCTATATTCTTTCTCAGGTTAAGCACTTTTAAAAGGTGAAAAAATGACTGAATCAAGAACCTATTTTTAATAAAGGAGACTATGCTGAAAACAAAGATTTTCTGGCTTACAGTAATATGCTTATTCATAGATTATGATGAATTCATGCACAACTGTAATCTCCTTTTATTGAAACTGTCTCCTTTTATTAAAATTCTCAGTTTATAAGGTCCAAATCCATCAATTTCAAAATATATTCTAATCAATGTAGGCTACACTGACCACTGTTACCTCTTCCTTCTACCTCCCTAGGGGCTTCTCCTTCCATATCCTGATCCCACGGGCCAACCTGTATCAAGCCACAAAGGCCAACCACTTCAACCACCGCATGGAATCCATCACCAAATCTGGCTGGTTTCACATCTTAGATATGTCTCAGATTTTTCATTGCTGTAATTCCCTCCATGACTATTGCCAAGGTTAAAGTTGAAGCCCTCTCATAACAACTACAGTTAATAACCCTGGAGTAGACTTTCAGGTGCTTGCAACTAAGAGATCTAGTCCTTCAGCCACTCTTCAGGTTTAGCCCTTTAACAACTCCCCTTTAAAATTCATCCTCCATCTTACTAGTAGAAGGAGTCCTCTAAAAATGTAAATATGATTCCTCTTTTACACTTATTCTCCAGCAATGCTACTACACATCTCTGTTGTTCACACGCATTGTGAGCCTTTGCCTGTGACCTTCAGATGGCTTCAGATGCCCACCCCACCTGTCTCCACCATCATTACTCATCATTTCATCTCAGTTTCGGTGCTTCTTCAGGCTGCTAAGCCACAGGGCTCCAATGGCCCTCTTTATCTACCACGAACTTACTGTCTCCCACTCTGTTAGGCTATGAGTTTAGCAAGTATATCTTAATCATGTTGGTACCTCCAGTACTTATCACAAAGCCTGACACAAAAGCATTTATTGCATCCACATTAAAATGTTATTTAAAAAAAAAAGTAGAGGAGGGGGGCATTGATACTCAAAAAGCCCAATAAAAGCTCATTTTTGTCAATTATTTCCTTAGAATTGACTATTCTTTAATATAATTATTTCTTAAACTGTAAATATGTGGCATACTCATAAAATAGCTTAGAATAGAGGCAACCTTAAAGTTATAGACAAAGCCAGGTGTGAGGAAGCATATCTGTAATCCCAGCCACATGGGAGGCTGATGCAGGAGGATTGCAAGTTCAAGACCAGTCTAAGCAACTTAGCAAGACCCATAGAAGCTTAATGAGACCCTGTCTCAAAATAAAATTAAAAGGGCTGTGTTTGTAGCTCAGTGGTAGAGTACCCTGGTTTTAATTCTCAGTAACATGATAGATAGATAGATAGACAAACAGAAACATGAGAGTGTTGATTAGGAAATAGAACTAGACTACATAGACAATGATACACTTGACCTAAATTAGTGGTCATGCTCTTGATGAGGTATTCCAGAATTTTTTTTTTGTGTGTGTGTGGGGGGGGCGGGGGTCCTGGGTAGTGAATCCAGGGGCACTTAACCACTGAGCCACAACCCCATTCCTTCTTTGTATTTTATTTGGAAACAGGGTCTCACTGAGTTACTTAGGGCCTCGCTAAGTTGGCTTTGAACTCACAAGCCGCCTGCCTCAGCCTCCCAAGCCTCTGGGATCACAGGCATGTGCCATCATGCCTGGCTCCAGAATGTTTTTAATTAGCTTGCCTCAGAAAGTAACAAGTACTAGTTTTATCAATTAGTAATAACCAAAAATAACAGATAATATATTTCAGATATTATATAAACATCCCCAGATTTTTCTATAAAAGTGAGGCTCCTCAAAGTTTTGTTCAGATGGCTTCTATTATATCCTGGATTTTACAAGATTCTGTTCAGTTCTGTTTGTTTGTTTGTTTGTTTTATGAAAAAGCCAATTCCAAACACAGTTTTCTTTTGAACGTTTACTTTTAATTATTCTTCATAACCTACTTTTGTTCACAGAAACTATGTGACAAATAAAAAGTAGGGGATTAGAAATATCTATAGATGCCACTTAGTAAGAGGGCCTATATGCAAAATGGCCCCTTGAACTTACCTAGTGAAAAAAAGTAGCAGATGATCAAATGCATCATTAAAGGCTCTTATTTATCACAGTTCTGCTTCTTAGCAGTTGTTTGATTTTACTAAGTTACTTAATTTCTCTCGGCCTCAGTGTCCTATTCTTAAAGTTGTTAGAGAATCGGTTCTCTAACTGAGATGAATACTAAATGCTGAGAATGGTGAAGTACCCATTAAGTGTTCAATAATTGCATCTACTTTTTTATCATCATAAAAATGTGTTGCACACACTTCCAACAGACATCAAGTTTTGCGTGAATACCTGTCAGATCGTCCCCCCTCCAAGCTGTATCGCAGGTAATTCATGCCGTCCAGGAACTGACTGCTGGGTAGGGAGTCATCACCCAATTCTTTGAGGTCCTCGGGCCTTAGGTATTCTCCTCCATCACCTGTCATGGTGTCATCCCCTTGAAATAAGCAGAGGAAGATGGAGGAATTGATTTGTTGGATGAGGTATCAACTACAAACTATGATTGTGATGGCAGAATGCATCCCTTAACCAGCTATATAGTCAATTTCAATGAAACACTGCACTCTAAAAGAACACAAAGGCATGCAGACACTTGCAAAAGGCTAAAACATACAAAAACATATCAAGAACAAATAATTACCTGAATTATAATTTTGTTAAAGCCTGTCAATTTGCTGTATCATGACAGCTGATTTGTAGCTTATATTGTTTAACCTAATAATTAATCCAATGCATAGACTACTTGGCTTCTATCTGTTGTTTCAATAATTTTATACATAATGTACAGCCTTAACAGTCTTTTCGTACATTTGGCAATATGCTTTAAAAATGTCTATTGCTCTCAAACAAATATGTGATATCTTAAGTGGAATAATTAATTTTTAGGATTAACAAATATATACATTAGGAGAAAGAGCACTAGAATGAAATGAGAAAAAAAAATCTAAGATGAATTCTAAAAATAAGTCTATCAAAACACGCTGTAAGTCTTCTGGATATAGACCGAGGAGTGGGATAGCAGGCTCAAATGGTGGTTCCATTCCAAGTTTTCTAAGGAATCTCCACACTGCTTTCCAGATTGGTTGTCCCAATTTGCAGTTCCACCAGCAATGTATGAGTGTGCCTTTTTCCCCACAACCTCACCAACACTTACTGTTGTTTGTATTCTTGATAATTGCCATTCTGACTGGATAAAGAAACTATGGTATATATACACAATGGAATATTACTCAGCAATAAGAGAGAATAAAATTATGGCATTTGCAGGTAAATGGATGGAGTTGGAGAATATCATGCTAAGTGAAGTAAGCCAATCTCAGAAAATCAAATGCCGAATGTACTCGTTGATAAGTGGATGCGGATCCATAATGTGGGGAAGGACATGGGAACAATGGTGGATCTCTGTTCACAGGGGTGTAAGGGGGGAGGGGGCATGGGGACAGTAAAGGTGGTGGAATATGATGGTCATCACAGCCCTAACTTTATGTATGACTGCATATATGATGTGATTCTATACAACCTACAACTAGAGAATTGATATGTTATCCTCTATCTATGTACAATGAATCAAATTGCACTGTTAACATATAAGCCTAAATAAAACAAAAATAAATAAATAAATAAATAAAAATAAAATAACAACAACAAAAAATAATAATAAAAATCCCAAGGACATCTAGGTCTCTTTTACAATTTTTTTTAAAAACCAATTTTTATTATTAAATCATTTTTCATTTTAAAAAAACACGCTACATGGTCTGACTTGGGTATAAGCCTAAATTATTTTCAGAGAGTTTTGGTAATGTTTAAGAGGACTACATATGCACTTATTTCTGAGAAAGTAATGGGACAGTAGACTGTAGGACTGCTACATAACACAGGCAATCCATTATGAATTCCTTGAACAAAAAGCCAAAAAGATTATTTAAAAACCAAATGTCTGGTTACTCTTACTCTCTTTCCCTCACTGTACTATCCCCACCCCCACCAAGAATGCAACATAATTGTATAATAATTGTGCTTTCTAACACAAAATTCCTAATACTACTCATAATTAGGGCATCACTTCCCTCCACCACATCAATTTACTTTTGCATTTCAACTTGATTCTCTCAATTTCTCAGTTCTCAGTTCAATCTCTCAGAAGTCACAGTGGTGACAGAGAACAAAAGCAACTCAAAATAAGCTTTAATTTCTTGGTTCTTAAAAATCCTTGAAAATTAGCTGGATGTGGTGGCACATGCCTGCAATCCCAGCAACTCAGGAGGCTGAGGCAGAAGGAAGGCCAGTTTCAGGCGTGCCTCAGTTGCTTAGTGAGACTCTAAGCAACTTAGCAAGACCCTGCCTCAAAATAAAAAATAAAAAGGGCTGGGATGTTGCTCAATGGCTAAGCACCCCTGGGTTCCATTACCAGTTACAAAAAAAAAAAAAAAAAGGAGGAGGGGAAGGGGAGGGAGAGGAGAAGGAGAAGAAAAAATAAAATACCAAAACTCCTTACTCAAATAAGTCCTGCATTTACAATTTTCTTATTCCACCTGCCTTTCCCTCTTGTTACCTCTTTGTGGGAAGAATAAGGTTTATAAAGGTGATAAAAGAAAAGGGGAGGGAGAAAAAGAGTCTAACTAGCAGGTGGAAGACGCAACCTTGTGGTTTCAGCTCGAAGAACATGTAAAAAAACCACAGGATCCAATCCTTGCCTTCTCTCTTATGAATATGGAATCTTGTTAGAAGACAGAAAGCAAGCCACTTAAGAGTGCATTTTTAATCAAATCCATCAACTTTTTGTGCCTCTGGTAACAAACCAAGGCATAATTTCAAAACCTCTGATTATACTGAGTTCATGAGACATTGGATGTTCTTTGCATTCTCCCTCATTCTCTACATTTTGAGGTTTTGTTATGATGCTTTCCACCTGACAGCTGCTATGTGTAGTTATTAAAAATGAGGCTTCAGCTGGTCATGATATCACATACTTGTAATACGAGCAACTTTGGAGGCTGAGGCAGGAGGATTGCAAGTTTGAGGCTAGCCTAGCAATTTAGCAAGGCCCCTAAGCAACTTACTGAGACCCTATCTCAAAAAAATATATATATAATATATAAAATATATATATATATATAAAATATATATATAAGTATATAAACATAAATATACATATATAAATATATAAACATAAATATACATATATATGTATATTTATGTTTATGTATATATAAACAAAAAGGGATAGGGATGTAGCTCAGTAGTAAAGCTGCCCTAGGTTCAATGTCCAGTACCAAAAAATCCCCCAAAAAACAAAAAAGAAGCTTCAGAGTTCTTGAGATATCTATGTAAGAATGCAATATAGATATCTAATTATGGTATATAACAGTATGGGGTTGTTTGTTTGTTTGTTTTAATCTTTTTTAATGTTTTTTAAAATTGATTTTTTAATTTTTTACTTTTCATTAGTTTATTACAGTCATACATAATAGTGGGGTTTATTTTGACATTCATAAATGCATATAACACGATTACTCCATTTCAGTCTCCCAAATTTCCTCTTTCCCTCCCTGTTTCTCTCCCCAATCATCATGTCCCAGAGAAAAATGACCCAAATGAGCAAAGTCACCAAGAGGTGGGCTTTTTTTTTTCCTCTAGAAAATTACTGTTCTTAATTTCTCTGACATAAATCTCTCCTGGTCTTCCCCCTACCCCTTGGAGTTTTTCTTCTCAGCCTCTACTTCCTGTAAATGTTGATATATCACATCTGATCTTTATTCTTATGTCATACACTATCATGTGTTATTAAGATTATTAAATGGTTCAAGGACCCCGTATATACTATTTATACACAAATCTATATCCGTCATAGACCTCTCACACTCCACATCCACACAATGGAAACTGTGTCTCAGTCCTAGTTTTCTGTACTGAATTTCCTACAAGCATCTCAGATTTAGCATGTCCCAAACAGAACTCATCTTCTTTACCTATCCCACTCTGTGTTACCATACTTCTTTGCAAATTCCCTGCATGAGCAAACAAAAAACTACTTCCTTGCCCAAGTTGATCAGGTCTGTGAGGATGAGTGTCTGTTTTAAAACAATATCTTGATTTAAAACCTTTCACTCTTATTTAAGTAGACTTCCATTATACT
This sequence comes from Geosciurus inauris, assembly GCA_004024805.1. Classification (NCBI taxonomy): domain Eukaryota; kingdom Metazoa; phylum Chordata; class Mammalia; order Rodentia; family Sciuridae; genus Geosciurus; species Geosciurus inauris. The sequence continues at coordinate 59,844 of PVHX01000569.1, read as the reverse complement.
TTGAAAGAATTTTACATAACTTAGCTTATGAAAGGATTATTATACACCAAAATACTTCCTTTATCAGCTTACTCACTTAATGTAAAATGTTCATACAAACCTATTTTATTATATCATATAATAAACCTTAAATACATTTCCTGTTTCCTAAACTTGGGATGACACCTCCCCATCATTACCTATTTATTCACTTAATAGAATGATGACTCCCAGGTTTATGAATTACTTTTCTTTGTTGTATTCTCCAATTCTTTCCAAACAATGTTGTGACAACTCTTTCCTATTAACTGTAAAAGCATCAGTGTGTTATAGCAAAGTTGAAGTTTTTATAGCTGAAAACTACGAGATTCTGTAGTGATAGTGGAATTTAACCATGAACTATGTGTTATGGTATAGATATGAGATGTCCCCCAAAAACTTACATGGGAAACAATCCAAGACATTCAGAGGTGAATTGATTAGGAGAGTCATAATCTAATCAGTGGATTAATCCTCTGATATGGATTAAGTAGGTGGTAACTGTAAACAGGCAGAGTGTGGCTGGAGGAAGTAGATCACTGGGGATGTGTTTTGGGGTTCTGTCTCATCTCCGGTGAGCAGTGCTCTCTCTGCTTCCTAGTTGTCATGTCCTGAGCTGCTTCCTTGTGCCACATCCTTCCTCCATGATGTTCTGTCTCACCTTGGGTCCAGAGTCATGGAATCAGATGACTATGGACTATGACCAAAATAAACTTTTCCTTCTCTAAGCTTTTCTTTTTGGGTCTTTTGGTCACAGTCATACAAACCCAACTAAAACAACCAGCCTCTGAAGGACACAGGTCCAAAGAGGATGAACACAAATTAAGATAATATAGAATGGTCACAAGAGTTCTTTACTCTGACAACCTCTCATGATGCTGGGAAGAAGGTGTTTATCTGAAATGTCACTAAAGTCCTCTCATTCAAATTATCATTCCTGTCAATATATGGGAAAAGAACTAAAATCTGAGGTAAGGGGCTCCACTAAGTGTCAAGTGTTCACAAAAGAAGTGAAGTGTGTCAAAGCAGAAGACAGATGGAGCTGCTGTATTTTATTACAATGCTCTACCATGCCGGAGGTCTCCACTGTTAGATCATTTTTTTCCACTGCACTAGTGAAGAAGCACACACAAACCATTCATTTCTGTATCTTTGAGTAAAAGGTATACGTAAGTCACATTTCTACTGGCATTTTGGTTACATCAGGAGTATTATAATTCCTAAGCTCCCACTTACAGCTTATGACTATGGAGCTAAGTCAGCAAAGACAGGAATCAGCTCATGATTCTACAAAATGACGGGGATTACATTTACAGGTTCAGTTAAGTCTGGATATTACAATTCCCTTCCCATTTGTGTCTTCTTGTATTTTCTGCCATGTCAGTGAAGACATTTTCTATCATGACCAAGCTGTTACAACAGTTTTTATACTAGATTTAGATTCTACATATACCACTTAATATCTGTGTGCCACTGAACAAACTACTTAATGTCCTTATTCTCCTCACCTTCATATAACCCTGTCATCATCTGGAAAAAAAATGAGAGACATCTATAGATTCTGTCACAGAGATGCTGTGGGAATTAAATAAGATAACACATCTAAATGCTTTAGGAAATTCTTTGTCTTCCCTTTGATATCTGTTTCTTTCCAGTTTCTTCTCAGTACATGGCTTCTGTGACCTCCATTGGATTAATCTTCATAAAAACAGATTTGTGTCAATCTTTAAGTGATATTTTTAAGGTATCCTAATTTTCCCAGATTTTTCAGTTAAGAATTCAAACACTCCACAACTGAGCCCCATATGTTTTTACATATCAGCCAAACCAATTGACTGCACTACTTTCCCACTATATGTCTCTTTTGCACTTTTCCCATCTTGGGACCTTCACACCACCCCTTATTCACTCCCTAAAACATGGGTTACTCCCTTGTTCATCTAACATCTCTCAGCAAGACCATGAAACTGCTATGTCCGTCTGCCAAGCAAATATGAAAAACTGACATGTTGCCTTAAGTTATACTTCTTTTATATATTATCTCTTCATTCATGCTTCTTAAAAGCATGCCCCATATTCAACTTTGATTCCCCCATAGTACCAGTAATAGAGCTTTTCACCATGCAATTTCATGTTCACTAATTGTTGATAGATTCATGGATGGATAATGCTGATTGCTATAATATATAGTGAGTTAGCCTTAGAAGACATCTGTATTTGGCTTGACTACTCTTTGGGGGTATTACAGTATTACTACTATTAAAATAATAGATGCTGTAGAGAAGACAGGGATTGCATAGTACTTTCCAAAACATATGTGGATGCAGTATGTCAACATGGGGTGATGTCAGGTTCCATGAAAACATTTTAATTGCACAAAACATTAAAAAGTTGGCCATGTCAAAGCCAACTCTCTTTATACTTCCCTTGAATAAAAACATTAGTTTATTCTACTCTAATATGTCCTTTATATAAAAATTTTTTAACTTGTATTGCTTGCTAAGAATAAAAGGTTATTAAGTTTTGGGCTATTTCTAAAAATGGGAAATTTTTCCTACAAGAGACTTTCTTGATCATTAGCCAATATTCCTCTCAAATCAATAGTTCTTATCACTAATAAGTTTTAATATATACTGGTTTTAATTTTTAAAATTACATGTTATAGCTAGATCTCACTGTATTGTCTGAGAAGCTATTTCATATAAATGGAATTTCTAAAGATCCAATAAAAAATACTTTAAATGCATTAGCTAATGGAATTCTTGAACAATTATTTGTAAATAAAGTTACTTTTAAATCAAATAATTACTACCTTTTCCACTTTGGAAATTTAGATTTTATTTAGTAGGATTGCATTAAAATGGTACCACATGTGCTTTTAAAATTTCTTGCTAAACTACAGAATGTTTTATATTATTCACTTTTTTCCCTAAATGCCAAGTTTACCCTAAATAATTTTAAAGGTTAATTTATCTCTATTCTTACCTTTTTAAAAAAAATCACATCACATTATAACTGCTAATTTTATATAGTAAAAATTAATATATATTAGATATGCATTTTAAGAGACAGGGTCTTGCTATGTTACATAGGCTGAAGAACTCCTGGGCTCCAGTAATTCTCCTGCCTTAGCCTCCCCAGTATTTGGGGATATAGGCTTTTTCTACTACACCCAGCTTCTAAATTAATATTTTCTCTTTCCAAATTTGAAGTATGTCTTCATCCAAGAAGGATGAATGAACTGCATTCATTACAATCAGTCTTAGCTGATAGCTTACTTAGTAACTAACAACATATTTCAACATGATTATGCTAGTTTATTATCAACTTGGCAAAGAATTATTTCTGCTCTAAATTTATATCCTAAAAAAAGATGGATAAAAATATTTATATAATATCATCAAATTAAAGTAATTATGTTAGTAGATCTCTATAACAGTTGCAAAATCATTAAAAACACAAACTATTTACAGCTGTAAGCTTCTAGGTTAATAAAATCCACACTGATATGTACATATATAACAATTCCATCCATATTACACATGCTATTTCAAAAGAAACATTAGTATTAGGCACACAGATTTAAATATTAAGCAAGTTGTTTCTATTCAGGTCAGAAAAAAACAAAAGCAAAGAAAAGCTTACACTCCAAGTTGCTCTAATGATACCTGAGTCACTAAGTGCTTCCCCATCAACAAAGTGGTCCCCAAACTGTTTAAAAGCTGTTCAACATATAAATGAGGATGAGAAAGATGATGCACAAAACAAAATATGGTATGCATACATGAAAGCTGAAAATTAGTTCACAAGTATAAAGACAGAACACAAAATTATGATAAATATGTGCAACTAGTGACTTTGACAATACTTTTTAACTTACTTATAATAATGCATTGATCCAACATTTGTTCATTCTTGTCCTGATTCTTTTATAAACTGAGACAACTCAATACCTATCCATCAATAGGTGATATAACAAATTGGCTCCAAAGAAACACATCTCAATGAATGAACTGCATTCATTACAATCAGTCTTAGCTGATAGCTTACTTAGTAACTAATAACATATTTTTTTATGTTTTACCTGATTTTATGTTGATGAACCTAAAAAATGCCTTTAGTATTTCTTCATAAAAGAATAGTATTAAGGCTAGTACCATCTTTTATGGCAATAATTTTCAAACATATACATTTCCATGTATGTATATTTGGCAATGATTTTTCAATCCTGTATATTTGACCAACAGTTAGACTAGGTTACATACTTTATAAACTGCCTTCATGATTTTTTAATAGCAGATTTTTTTATTCAAATGGAATATTACACCAAAATTCAAAATACGAAACAAAGTTAGCTTTCTGGTTGAAGTAGAGGGGCTGGATCTCTAGCTCTGGCATGATGCCTCACCCCTACCGCAGACAGTCACTAGGACTCCTTTTACAAAAATGAGCTTCCCAGGACTTTGAAATCTACTGTTCTAGATCATTTAAAAAACTATACGGTGCATCTTTTCTGACTTAAAGAGTTGCTTATTTATAATGAATTTACCATTTGCTGCACCATTTACTGCAGTGCAATCTTTAAGCCTTCACTATGGACCTTTTCTTCTGAATTTAATATTTATTCTATACATTTGAACCAATCAGAAAGCAGAAATTTCTTAATATACCATTAATAAAGAATATTTTAAAGTTTTTAAGGCACTTGAATAAAAATATTTTGACATAATTAAAATACATATTAATAATAATTGTATTACCAGGTAGCTCTTTCAATACATGACTAGTTTTGTTTCTTTTCACTTTCCCAGAATGGTCATTTAATGCATATTTAGAACAGTGAAAGGAGAAAATAGGCTGATCAAAGTCTTCCCTCCCTGCTCCCCTACAATAGCAGAAGTAAACATACTGAAACAAAAGTGAAGAAGGGACTTTGAATGTTAAATTTAAGTGTTAAGAGGTGGCCATCCTCAGCCCCAAGTTGGTCTCTGAAAAAATAGATGGTTTGCCCTTGTGTGATAACATGAGAGATGTCATGGCAGATTAAATAAATCTTACCCTCTTCATCAGAAACGTCAAGAACCTCGGTCATCGTCTCAGGAACATTTAACTTGTGTTTCTCTGTGATGGTCTGAAAAGACAAAAATCATTAGGGTTTTAAGTTAAAAACAAAATCAAATAGAAGATGCAAAGAACCACAGAGGGGGTCACACTGAATAGCAGCATCAGGCCATCAGGCTCCAAATGTCCCATCTTATCCACATGTACACTGTGGAAACCTGCTCTCTCCCGTGAAAACTCATCTGTTCTTTCCGATGAAAAATGATCTCTGCAGTGAAGTCGTAAAGAGAAGGCTTATTATTTTAAGTTCCCATTTGAGTTACCATTTAAAGAAAAGTAAATTCTTTAGTGATGGCGTTAATAATTAGTCATACTGAGAATGCACATTAATGCTTTCAAGGCTTCTCCAAAATGAACTAAGTGACATTTCTAGAAAAGCTTTAAAAAGAAGCAATGAACACATGCACTTTATTAAAAGCAAAGCCTTGGAAAAGGAAGCTGTAAACAATGTGAGCCACATAAATTAACTTGAGCAGATAAGGTGACATGTCCTATCTGAATTAGAGGATCAACGGTAGAGAATCAGTCATCTTCTCAGTATTTCACCACAATTCTGGTATGTTGTTTATTTGCCTTCCAAGATAGCACCCCAGAGTGGTCGTATGCACTGCCTTTCCCTCCTGATGTGTGGCATAAGGTTGAGACCAGAGTCTAGACTGTGGCTGCCTCAGTTCACTCTAGCTCTGTCACTTATAAGGTATAAGGCTTCAGCAAGTCCTCTAAACTCACTGGGCCTCAATCTCCTTACCTATGAAACAGGGGTAAGAATAATACTTCATAAAATACTTATGAAGATTAAATGAATAATACATGCAAGAGCTTTAAGAACAATAGTTGGCATCTGTAAGTACTTAATAAATACTATCTGGTATAACACAATTCAAACTTAAATTCATCTTAAAATGAAGGGACTTGGGCCGGGCGCAGTGGCTCAAGCCGGTAATCCCAGCATTCAGGGAGGCTGAGACAGGAGAATTGTGAGTTCAAAGCCAGCCTCAGCAAGGGCGAGGCACTAAGCAACTCAACAAGACCCTGTTTCTACATAAAACACAAAATAGGGCTGGGGATGTGGCTCAGTGGTCGAGTGCCCCTGAGTTCAATCTCCAGTACCAAAAAAAAAAAAAAAAGAAGGGACTTGGAACTTATTTATTTATTTATTTGGTGCTGGGGATTGAACCAAGGGTGCTTTAGCACTAACCTATATCCCCAGCCCTTTTTATTTTTTGAGACGGGTCTCACTAAATTGCTGAGGCTGGCTTCAAACTTGCCATCCTCCTACCTCAGCCTCCCTAGTTACTAGGTGTGCACCACTTCTCTGGTCCTTTGAACCTTCAGCCACTCATGTACTCATGAAACATTTTGAGTGTAGACTGCATGATAATCATGCAAAACACCTAAGACAACACAGTGATTAAAAATAATAATAATAAATAAGCCAGGAATATAAAGACAAATGCCTCATGATCTCACTTATATGTAGAATCGAAAAAAGTCTAACTCACAGAAGCAGAGAGTAAAATGGTGGTTACCAGGGGCTTGAGTGGGCCAGGTAAGGAAGATCAGGGAGATGATGTTGATAGGGTGCAAAATTTCAGTTAGACATGGATAGTAAGTTTGAGATGGACTGTATTACATGGTGACTGTAGCAATAGAAACAATGTATTATATACTTGAAAATTGCCAAAGGAGTAGATTTGAAGAATTCTCATCACCAAAAAGGATAAGTATGTGGGTGATGGATATATCAAGTAGCTTGATTTAGCCATTCCACAATGTACATACATATCAAAGCATCATATTGTACACCATTAATAGGTACCATTTTTGACAAATTACATAAATAAATAAATAAAACACGTCACTTAAATATCACTAAATATTCCTAAGTCTCTAACCCATATCTCTAGTTTCTCCATTTAAAATGTACTAAGTGCACCAGTTGGCAGTTATGGAAACTTTAAAAGGAAAATTGGTAAAATCTTCAACTAAAGCATAGAAGTACAATGAGTAAGTTGTCTGTATTTTCAAGTTTCGTGATATAAATATAAGAGATTGTTTAAATGGCTATAATAATCCTATCACCAATTCTTTCCTTTCCAAAAGCAGCAGAGAACTTCAAATATATTTATGAGGAAATTCCGTTGATTGTCAAATTAAACTGAGAAATTAGTAATATATACATGTATAATATGTGTGTTAAGAGGAATTGATAAATCATCATGTGATACTCCATAAGCTGTTTTCTTTTTCTTTTCGTTTTTTTTTTTTTTTTTTTTGGTACTAGAGATTGAACTCAGGGGCACTCGACCACTGAGCTACATCCCCAGCCCTATTTTGTGTTTTATGTAGAGATAGGGTCTAACTGAATTGCTTAGCGCCTCTCCATTGCTGAGGCTGGCTTTGAACTCGCAATTCTCCTGTCTCAGCCTCCCTAAGTGATGGGATTACAGGCTTGCACCACCGTGCCCAGCTCATAAGCTGTTTTCTTCAGAACAAAACTAAATAAAGTGGCTCACAAGACCCCTTGTGATGTAGTGAAGAGGGACTGGCAGGGAGGCCTCATGTCTCACTCTGTGCTATGACCACGTCGGAAGGCCTGTGTCATTGACACACAGGTTATGTTCTCGCTCTCACTCTTTTTTTAAAAAAGTTGAATGATCACACTTTTATTATTGCTTTTACTATTCACAAATTGCATTGTAACCTAACAGCAATAACTGTCAAGTAATCCATCATTCATTTGGATCAAGCAAGATCTTAAGCAATTCCACAGAGAACTTTCTATATTTGACTCAAAAGGGTCTTCTAGACCATTGGAGAGGAGGGCACATTAATTAATTAATTAAGCCACATCTCAGTCCAAGATGTGAATTTTAATGGTTTTACTACCAAGTGTTCTTTGCTTTATTACTTTAGAAAATTCTGCTTGTTTGTTTTCTTTTTCTTTTCTTTTCTTTTTTTAAATAGTTTTGCATATTGAACCTAGGGCCTTGTGCACACTAATCATGCACTCCTCCCCTGAGCTACTAGCCCTTTTGAAAACCTTTTATTTTTTTTATTTGTTCTTTACATATATACATGACAGTAGAATGGTATGTTTCTCTTATGCCTCAGTTTTTCCACACACCCTCTCCTGTACCAGAAACTTTCTTCCTCATCTTTTCTTGGCTCATGTTAGATGAAACTTCCTTAGGGAAACATTTCCTGGCCTTTACCAATTAATTCATTTGTTTATCTCTGTTCATCTGTTGCTATGTACTCCTAGAACATCATGCGACCACATCATACAACTCTGCGTGCCTTATCTATTTATCTGCCTCCTACATAACAATATGAGTCATTTAAGAGGGAAATTGTTACCACAGAACCTGAACATGATAGGTGCCTCCCTAATACATATGGAAAAAATCGATGATATAAAATTATGCAAAAAATATAGTTAAGATCCACAAAAATGATTAGTAGATTTTCTTTTGGGTGGAATCATAGTTAAAAGACTAAGAAGAAACTGAGTAAAGAAAATCTAGCAATATCCAGAGAAAGCACAGTTGAAGCAAAGAATAATAAATTCAGCATGCCTGAATGTTCCTTGTGATGTTTAAATAATTCCATAGCATCTTATTCACTGAAAGCAAATGTTGCAGGAAAGACAAAAGCATCCAAAGCTCTGGAGAAGAGTAGGTATTGAATAAATATTTGTTGAATGAATGAACTTAAAAAGACTTATAATATACCATTTGGTTATTATTTTAACATTCGATTTGGGTTTATAAATTTTTTTAAAATTTTTTATTAGTTTATTTAATTGCATTTCAAGTCATAGTACATATATAGAGCTCAGTTTTTCCATTTCTCTGGTTGCAAACCAGATAAAGTCACACCAATTGTGTCTTCATACATGTACCAAGAGTAGTGATGACGATCTCAATCAACCATCTTAAAGGGGAATGGGTTTATAAATTTAACCCAGATAAATTACAACCTATGTTCTCTATTAGTGGTATTCAAATCTAGCTGCATATTAGAATTATTAGAGGGATTTAAAAAATGTTGTTGCTTGGATCCCATTACAGACCAATTGAATAAGAATCCCTGAGGATAGGTGTTTTTTTTTTTAAAGTTCCTTAGTTAGGTAGGCACCTTAACACCACTTCAAGAATGATTCAAGTATTGTATGATTCAAGTACTGTATATATCCAGCAGTATTTTAGATGCTGTAGGAATATGACCATATAAAACTGCCAATGAATGAATTTGCAAAGGAAATTAATGAAAAGTAAAATGGTCAGTTATCACATAGGTAAAAAAAAAATTTTCCATTGAGCCTATTGTACAGTTCAATTTGAGATTCATTTTCCTGGATTGGAGAAAGTGTATGTGGAAAAATGATTTCATTTGAAATATAGAATGGAGACAGCTATATCACAAAGTTTTGCTAAAAATTTATTTGCATTATCTAATGCAAATAAAATAATAAAAAAATGAACTTATGTCTATTGTATTCAACTATATCACAAAGTCCTTTTTTTTCCCAGAAATGATCTAGGGTATTCATCCTTTTGCGTAAATATTTCTTCAAGAGGATGATTCTCCATTCAAAAACAATTGATGAATATACTTTTTGAATGATTACCTCCTGGCAGTTTCAATTTCTATTTTCAGATGCTGATAAAGGGACTACATTTTATTTGTACTTACAAGAATGGAAATAACTAATTTGCTTTAGTCTGATCATTGAATGCTATCAAAGTTATTATGAGCAAATGTATATGGAAAAATAAAAAGCAGCCAGCAGGGCTGGGGTTGTGGCTCAGAGCACTCTCCTAGCACGGGTGAGGCACTGGGTTCAATCATCAGCACCACATAAAAATGAAAAAAAAAAACAAAGGTATTGTGTCTGCCTACAGCTTAAAAAAAAAAAAAAGCAGCCAGTACATAGTAATCATCTTGGCCATGGGTATTTTTCTGTATAGATATTCAAAATGCTCTTGATTTGCAAGTACCATAGTGAAGATAATACCCATTTGCACATGATGGTGCAGTTGACCTTTAGAAGGGTATCAGTGTTTGTTGAATGGGTGACAAAAAGTCTTCCTACTCATGAGTAATGTAATGAGAAATAAACACAGGTTTTCTTTTTAAACAAAGTATTATCTGAAAACTCAATTATTGAAACATAAATATGGTTGTATGCAATTGCATCTGAACAGTACATGCAAAACAAAGCTATAATTAAATGATCATGTGCCTTTCCTGCTATAGAAATGAAGATGCTATGGTCAAGATTAGAAACTACTTTAAAAGTTAAAATGAGTAGTATGCTCTGCACAAATTTGATTGGATATAATTAAATCAGATGATAAGTTTTTATTACTTATCATAAGATGCAGAAAATAAAGCATGAACCCTTAACATGATGTTTTATAAATAGTGGTTAATATCTGGGTTGTTCTATGAAAAGAAAAAGTATGCTTAACTGACCTTCACTTAGCCATCCCCCAGTAAACCACTTACTTCCTTTATATCACATACTCACCTAGCCACAACACAATGACTGCTCTTGGCCACTGTGTCACCTTCTAATGCTCACAACCATGGCTCCCATCAGTTTACAGGCTAAACTCCTTTTTGTTTCCAAACCTATTTATACCAATCACACATGTAAATATAACTTTTGTGATTAAATTAAATACTATGTAAACTTTTTTTCTGTACAAACTAAGGTAAGTACTCTGTAAAGTCTCAACAAAGGTGAGTCACCAAAAATATTTGCCACCCAATTAGATGTGATTGGGACAATTATAACATATTGGAAAATTATGACAAAAGTTTAAAATGCTTCTCCACTCAGTATAATGTCTCCTTAAAAAATACATAGAGTATGTAAATATTATATGCACATAGATATAAGACATATACACATGTACAATATAGTATATTATTGAGGTTGTTTGTTCAAGAATGATAACTCAAGCCGGGCTCAGTGGTGCACGCCTGTAATGCCAGCACTTTGGGAGGCTGAGACAGGAGAATCACGAGTTCAAAGCCAGCCTCAGCAACGATGAGATACTAAGCAACTCAGTGAAACTCTGTCTCTAAACAAAACACAAAATAGGGCTGAGGATGTGGCTCAGTAGTCAAGTACCCCTGAGTTCAATCCCTGGTAACAACAACAACAAAAAAAGAATGACAATTCAGCCTTATTCACAGAAAAGATGTTACATTAAAAAGTATCAAATGACAGTACATTTATTTACTGCATTGCCAGTTTTATGACTCCCTTGTTAATGAACATGGCATCAGATAAGATTTAGGACTTGGGTGCTTTACATTTTCTTAATTACTTGTTAAAAGACTGCCCCAATGTTCAGATGAAAAGATATATAATATCACTTACATTTGATGTTTTTATTTCAGCAGTTGATTCAGTAATTTATGCTCTACTTGCCAATGATTATATGCAACACAAAACATGATGACTTTATACAAATAAAAAGAATTGATAGCTGATCAATAAATAGAGGGATGAGTCATATCCCATACTTTTCCCAAGTTGCCTTAGAAGATTGGGTTTGCCAGCTTCTGCTGCCAGAAATGTGTCCCCAACACTCTGACGTCCATTCTGGCAAACACAGAGTGACTGTACCCTCAGGAGAATTCTAAACTGTCTCATCTTCCCTGCTGTGTTTTTCAAAGTAAAGTTAGAAAAGCAAAGGTTAAGGAAACAAACCACGATTCCAAAATGTCTCAGAAATCTCTACACCAGTAACATTTCCTTTATAAACTGCTGCCATGCTTTGCTCTGTGCACAATGATTTCATTCATTCTTTGGGGTAAAGAACTCTGGAAGGAAAAAAAGCAAAGTAACATTTTTTTGATCAAAGAGAACTCACATGGCTGCTCAAATGGCACATCATATGAATCCAACTGATGTGAAATTTGTATGTCAGCTGTGTAGCTGTAATGCAACTATTATATTTAAATGGTAATAACATCAAATTAGATTTTATTAATTTTAGCTCATTATTAAACTGTATTGTGCTATTTGCTATCATCACTTAATAGTTGTAAATTAATTTTGGTGAATCTATAGACTTGAGAAAATGATTTTGAATATGATGCTCCCACCAAAATCAAGAAATGATGCTGTTTTTGTGGGTATTTTTTAAGATTGAAAATTAGGTAAAAATAGTTCTTTTACAAAATTCCTGTTAAGCCATTTTTCAGAAAAACCAAAATCAATTATGTCACAGTGGTTAGAAATGTAGGCTTTGGAATTCAGCAACCTAAACTTGAATCCTAGATCTACCCTCCAGACCTGGCATATTCTTAAACCTAAGTATTAATTTAATATCATTAACAACATATTACATGGAAATTACGTGGAAAAAGTGTTTGAAAATCTTTTCTCAAAAGAAATGTAATATAAAAGATTTTATAGAAAAGAATAAATTCTTATCTTCAATCTTTACCCCTATGTTCCATTTCACAAAACAAACTCATGGTTCTATGAGAAACCAATTCAGAGAAGCAGAAAGCAAAGACAACAGTATCAAAACATGTATCCACTAAAAAAAACCAAACTGTTTAAAGGGGAGTACTTATTTGTTTAATGAGGACAATGACTTTTCCTCTTTATTATTCTACCTGAAATCAGAAAGTCTCTCATGGTTTATATTTGTTTATTGGGTTTTTATAAATTTGAATTCTGAGTATTGGTATTTGAGCTGTGCTCAGCTAGACTGTGTAGAGAATAATAGTTACCAGGAAAAATAAAACAAAAAGCCAAAAACTCATAGAAGGTTGTAAAGGAAGCTGTCATCTCTCCTTAAACCTAAATGTGGTGGGGGGATGACCTCTGCATACACATCACAAGTCTGATTTTTGAGAAGGTATCTGAGAGCTTGTTTAGAGACAGTAATTAGAACATTTAGAGCCAAATGAAAGAAATCTAACTGCTCCCCTTGTCAAATTCAAATCTTTATGTTTAAAGTCACTTGCTCTAAGTAATAGTTATGAATTTGAAACTTTGAAAGTGAAGCTGTAAGTTGCATAGTGCTCTTAATGTAAAAGAACTTACTTCCTTGTGGAGCATAAATCTCATTCTCCACTCCCACTACCCTGAGTAGGGAGTACATGTGTTTTTTACCACTGATGATTCCCGCACAGTGCAAAACCCAGTACATATTTTATATCACCCCCCCCCCCCCAAAAAAGAAGGAATCAATTAGTCAATGAATGGAAGAAAAGCAGGTCCAAGACAGCAAAAGAGATGCAAGTTTGCCATCTAGTGGAACTTGATAAAAAAGTACATACATGATTCCCAGAGCATGGAAAAAGGAGTCAAGTTAACGAAAACAATTACTTCTCACAACAGATGTGCTTGGGCAATCTTGCCACTAAGGACTTCATTTGTTTGGGATGTACACATTGCTCAAATTAGGCCACATAAAATGGTATAAGTGTATTGAACCTTAATATGAAGATTATATCCTGGGATGATAAATTATACAGTAAGAAAAACCAATTAAAATTCAAATTAAGATTCAGTTGTACAAAACATATTTCAAATATTTTCACCACAAAAGAATGACAAATGTTTGAGGAGCTAGATAGGTTTATCCTGATTTGAACACTACAGAATGTATACATATATCAAAACATCACCTGGCACTTATAACTATGGACATTTTTTAATGCACCTTTAACAAATGGTTTCAAATAAAAATAAAATTTTAACATTAAAAAAAGTTTCAGCCACATGCAGTGACCCACAAATGTAGTGCTAGGCAGTGACAAGACTGTTTTTCTCCTATATAATTTATTAAAGCCATACTTTAAATCTTTAAAAACATTGTGGTGCATTGGCTAAAGGTTTTAAGACTGCTGGAGAAAACAAGCAGTCCTATTCTCTCCCATCTAAATTCAGTCTGTATCTTGCAGTTCATTAATAAATCATACTGCACTCTATTTAAAACTGCACGTTAAACCAACTTATTCCATCTACTTCAATGGATGTCAATAGGGACTTTCCATCACCCTGGAAAGCAAAATTCCTTTCTTTTTCTTCCCATCTATCAAAAGAACTAAGTGTTCCAAAACTCTTTTTGCATCATTCCTATCTTGAGGCATTTACTAGAACCTTCTTTAGAATTCTTTATTTGTTGATTTATGGTTTTACTGTCTCCACATCGAATGTTTTACTGTTGTTCTAATTTTCTACTTTACAAAGATAAATTGAAAAGTTATTGTTCTTAGAGTTTGTGCTAAAGTGAAAAAGCTAATAAGCAAATGAATGCAAATATAATAACATTTCCACTTTCAGCCAGGAGCCCCCTCTGAGAGGGCCTCCTTTAGGCTTTGCTCCAGCTGAATTGTACAAGAGCGTTGGGACTCATGATTATTGGGGTGTTCACTCTTCCAGAATTTCTCTGGCAAAGGCCAGTGATCATCACTGTTTGCTAAAGAATCAGTGGTTATGATAAAAGGTTGAAAATTTAAAAATCTACTAAGCACAAGGAATTTTCTTTTTAAATAAAATAATCAGAAACAAGAAGAAAAGTTAGAATAAATTGTCCTCACTGGGAGTGCATTTGACCCTGCCAGGGCCAGGAGCACAGTGGACAGGAGGGTCAGGGTCTGTCCACAGGCAACCCGACCTCCTGGGTTTGCTTCAAGAAGTTTGCTTTGGAGTGTGCTGCCACTCTGCCAGCAGTAGGTGTCACACACAACTAAAGGAAAAGGGCAGAGCTGCCAGGAAAAAAAAGTTAAAGAAAGATACTAAACATTGCAAAACTATATTCACACACATGACATGAAATTATGTTGGGTACAAGAAGCCCAAAGTCCTGTGTCCCTTGAGTAAAGAATTTGCATCTGCATGCTTCTGTGTATGTTCTGCAATGCATTCAACCAAAGTTCAACTCTAAAAGCTCCAAACAGCATGAGTGGAGAAGTATGTGGCTGGAAAACCAAGAGGACAGGGCAGAAGCCCATCTGTCACTTGTACTCACCGTAGTGGTGGTGGTGACCTCCTCGGTCACAACCTTCAGGGTGTCGACCACAGAGATGTAGCCCAGACGCTTAGCAATGGCCAAGGCAGTGTTACCATTCTGAAGAGAGAGTGAAAGAGGGAAAGAGAGTGAGAAATGAGAGGGAGGACTGAGATGTAAGCCAATGAGATCACCCGCGGCTCTGCATGAGCCAGCATTTCCTTCCAAAACAAGGCACAGCTTAGGAAAATCACTAGTTTTTACCATTACATATAAATCTGTCTTTGTAACTTCTTTAGACTATAGCCCAGGTCACCATGGTAACATAACAAGTTTGCATCTGCCTGCTCTTTTTAATAAGAAGCACTCGGTGTTTTAACCCTGAGGTTGTCAAATGCCTTCTACAAAACAGGACTGGGCTTAGAAAAGTACTATGCCTCCCAGAATTATTAGGGAGCACCAGGTATACTTGCTTTCCACGGAGGTCAGGCCATCTGCAGCAGGTAAGATGTTACCAGAGGGAACACAGTAACATATTTAAGCTACAGCTGTGCAGGAGCTTACTATGCAGCAAAATAACAGGAGCAAGCAATTCAGGCTGCATGGAGCCCAGCCTCCTGGGATCCCTGTTTGTTTAATTGCACCACTTAGTTTACATTTCAATGCTCCACATCCCAATGAGCTTTGTCTAAGCTAGCAGCCCAAAACTGAGCTCCCTTAAGAAGGCAAGGAGGGAGGGGTTGATTTGTGCACACATCTGAAAGCCAGCTGTAAGCAGAGTTGTTCCAGCAGCCCAAGAAGAGGGCCCCACTCTCCAGAGAACCAACTGAGTCTGGCCAGCTGGTTTCCCTCCCGGGACCACACTCCCAAGAAGTCACACTGATTTCTGGGAAGAGTTTTCTAGAAATCTGGGGCTTTCCAGAATCCAGGAGCTTATTTAGGGAGGATGTATCAGAATTCAGGTCAGACAAGAGGAGAGCAGGGGCAAGAGGGGAGGAAGAACGCTTGGGGAAGAACAGTGGTGCCTGCCTTACCGCAGTGGTGGCGTTGGGCTTGGCCCCGTGCTGGAGCAGGACATTGATGATGTGTGTGTGGCCCTGCTGGGCAGCCTGGTGCAAAGGTGTATAGCCATTCTGTGGACAACGATGGCATCCATTTGCAGAGGGAGGAGAAAATTAGGTCAGTCTTCATTTTTAATTTCTTCGTCTTATTTACAACAAAACTATTAAAGATGCTTTGTTTATTTGGAGCCAATATTCCCAGCAACCCATTTCTCAGCAGCAAACACTCCCTCACACCTTATGGTCTGCTGAACAAAGAGAAGAGACTAGCTTATGAAACCCAAGATAAACAGACTCCAAATTATAACTATTATTACATTTTAACCAATTAGCATTAAAAATGGGTGGAGAGGAGATTTAAAATAGGAAAGGGTATTATCTCCATGATGTCTCCCCTAGGCAACAGGGAAAGTAAATTTGTTTTTAAAGGAAGGCAGCAGAGGGTCACACACACCCTGCTTGCGCAGAATCTTTGGGTTAACATTTGAGATTCTAAATCAATGAAAGTAAATTTAAGTCTCATATTCATTTCAGGGAACAGCTTTGGATATGCAAGAGCATACATGTTCTTGGAGGTAAAAAGACTTCATTGGAAGCTGAATGGCCCACCCTCCTCCCTCCACCCCCCAAAAAATCTTTAAAAATTAGGTTTATAATATTCAGATCTAAACTTTCACACAGATGAAATCTCTGTAATCCAGGATTTGTGAGGAATTGCTGTTATGGTTGGTGTGAGGCCAGTCTCGCTCAGAACTGTAGTGGGTGGTTAAGTGGTACAGGTTAGTTATATATTCACATTAATTTTAAAAGCTCTACTAGAATCCTAGGAAATACAACACTAATAACCATCATTTACTAAGCATTCATTTTGTGCCAGATATAGAACCTTAGAATTTTGTCTCATTATCACTCTGAAATGAGGGTACTTGGTACACAGTAGGCATTTCATAAACAATGATTGATAAAATGAATGATGAACAAATGACTGGATAAATGGATATTTCTCCCCATTTCAGAGATGATAAAACTGAAAATAACAGTTACGTAATTTCTCCGCAGTCATTCTAGGTTCAGATCCAACATGGCAGACCATGGCAAGCAGTGGTTATCAGAACCACATTTTAAATCTACTTTCCTCGTCACTGACAAATTTTTATCTATGTACTTCTGATGCACCTCTGCTGGGATGGAAGTGTTGAGAGGCCAATTCATATCCTAAGCTTGTAGGAAAACATACATCCCTTTTATCCAATGTCACTGTGACCTCATGATCAACATGCAAATCTGCTTATCCTGACAATACAAAGTGCCTATTTATGTACATGGGTCTCACATAATTCCTTCTATACATTCACCATGGCCTTTCTGTCCATAGCAATGTCCATATGTGTGAGGGTCTTTCTGGCTGAGTATCTTAATTCTGGCACATCCTCAGCTCTGCCACATTAGATAGAAGTCTTGAGCCTGCTTTACAGCCCTACAATGGAATAATCCCAGGAAATCTGGAAATATAAAGCAATTACAGAAACTCTAAGAAACCTATAGTTATTGTATGGACTCTGCTCCCAAATAAGGGAATCCATAGATATTTCAGGAGCATTAAGCAAGTGATATTTCTTTTCCTAAAAATTCTCCTTTTCCGTTGTGTTTACCATGTTCTACCTAACAAATTTAGTTTATCTCTTCAGTATTACCCAAATTAATTCATTTGACAAGCATCTACTAACCAAACACTATATACTAAATAACTTAGGATATAAATCAACATTATGTATGATGAATTAACATGTTATTATAATACAAATTAATAATAATTTATAGTAATTAATAATTATTTATTAATAATACATATTAATATAGGTTATCTGTACACGTGTAAATAATGCCAAACAGAAATTAGTTATGATGAAGTAACAGCCTTGCCTCAGTAAATCACACTTTATGGAGGTGCCCTCAATGGACACTGTGACCAGGAAGATGTCTCCCAGGCCTGATTTAAACCAATCTTTATCTGAAGGCTCTGGTAACTGAGGACATTTGGCAAGAAAGTTAGAGCAACTCAGAAATCTTTACAAGAATATTAGGCTGAAGCTTGATATGCTCTCATGGGCTTATCTGGCTAGAAGCTCTAGACCTAGTTATACCAACTAATTAGCAAATATCCAACCCCTCCAAATATAATTTTCTCATTTGTAAAATAAATATGGCCAAGATACCAAGTTTGATGAAGGATCAAGTAAGTTGTCCATGAACTACTTCTTAGCTTACAAAATTATATGGAAATGCTAGCAAACATTGTTTTGTTTTGCATTTTTCCTTGTTAAAAAACTCTGTAATCTTTTCAATATATTTTATGAAGAAAATGTTCTTTAATATGCCATAGTTCCAAATCTTCTTCACAAGTTAACTAACCAAGTCTGGTTTGCTTAAGAACCAATGTGACAGGGCTTCTTTTTTTTTTTTTTTTTTTTTTTTTTTTTTTTTTGTCTTTAAGGTTGACTTTTTTATCGTAACTTTATTTTTACTTATTAATTTGTATGTGGTGCTGAGGATCGAACCCAGTGCCTCACCCACGCTAGGCGAGTGCTCTACCGCTGAGCTACAACCCCAGCCCCGTGACAAGGCTTCTAATTCTAATTTTAAGCAACTAATCGTTCCATAAAACCAAGTTTAGTTTTCCAAGTCTTTTACCCAAGTTATGAGTAGTTGGGGAGTAAAAGTATATTTTTGAAAGAGCAAAAATATGCTCTTTCAAAGCAATGAAACAATTCTTTAGTAACTGTGGTTACACATGAAATGTTAGAAAGAAAATGCAATTTCTTCTTCAGAGATATCATTCTATATGAAAAAATTCTGAAGTGTTTATTAAAAGATTTCCTTTGAGGAAATGTATCTATCTAAACACCTTAAGTATATGGTTCCAAATGCAACAGTAAAAGTTTCATAGTTCACTCTTAAAAATTAAATGTTAAATTGAGATTTTTCTCTCAATCTAATGTCCATTTGATGTAGATCTAATTCCAGGGAAGCCACTGATATTGCCTAGACAATATAGTGATTGTTTCTAATATCATAACCACCTCAACAACCAAACACATAACAATAAGTATGTCAAAATTTTCAAGCCCTGTCATCATCTCATTGAATTGTTGCATTTATGCATTTTTGGGAAAATATCTGCATTCCAACATAAATGTCTTTCCTGGAGCGCTTATATGTGAACTAGCTCAGCAAAAATGGTGCTAGAAGCTAATGTCTGAAAATTCATAGGAGAGCTTTTAAATAAGTTTCTAAGTCAAATTTCATGAAAACTCAAGAATTGGTCAGAAATTAGACAGCAGCTATTCTTGCTAGAATAAGACCACAAGTTTGAATCTCAAATGTTATAGTATTCTTCATAATTCACAAAATAAGTCTGTTTAAACTTAGCTGTAATATGCTTCTGTATAGACATGATTTTGTTTCTCCTTATGAGAGGATATGAAAAGAAACACTGACTTACAAAATTTCTACATATTTCTAATTAGTAGCATCTTGAATGATGGCTTTGAAAACTTCTAAATGTGCCCACACTAATTTACTTGAGCTGCAATTAGGAATTTCTGATGTGTAAACTTACAAAATCAACATCCAGATATTCCTTTGGATCAAAGTACCTGAAGATTCAAGTTATATTATGCATAGCAGCAGTGGATTTTTCTTCAATTTGAACCAATTTGAGTGAACTGAATCGTGGGGTGATGGTCTGACCTTGCTTTGTTGCATAGGAGCCTTCAGATTCCTCTGGGGAAAGCTGTTAGTTCAAGTCAGCTCTGCATTATCCTTGAGAACTTCCAGCCTTAACACATTATTGTCCCACTGAGCATGACCCCACAATGTTCCCCAAATGACAGAGTTTATTAAAAATGAAAGGCATGCAATCTAGGCTGCCTGTCTGCCCTTCTTCATGAGAGGACAACGAGCTAGGGGTAAAGGGGCCAAGGCCCTGAAATAAGGTAAAGAAAATCTGCCAGAACATCAGGGTGTCCTATCAGGCATCTGTTATGTCCTGGGGTAAATTGTTAAAGCAGCGTCAGCTACTTTAACTTTGTAATAGAAGCAGTTCTAAAGCTAACCCCCACGGCTGTCAAAGGCTATTAGAATGAAGTCTCAAACAAATACGAAACTACATTGTCTCTTCAAAATCACTTCAAGAGAACAAAAAGGAAAAGAAAAAAAGACATATTTGTAGCTATGGTAGCTAGTGAAGTATTCAGATGGCAGAACCTTTTTGCTTACAGAAAAGAAAAATGTGTACAATATTTTACCTTGGTTTTTGCATTAACATTTGCTCCCTGCTTCAGAAGAAAGTTGACCATTTTCACATTTCCATAGTGACATGCCACAATTAAAGGAGTGTAACCAAGCTGTAAATAATAAATAAATCATAAAGCAGAAGTATTAATCCTCTGGTGGTTAATACTCAAAAGGAGAGGCATTGGGTAGAATTTTAGTTATTATAGGATGGGTTGAAACTCAATTTGATTATATAAATATTATTTAGCAGATTATATATGTATCCCATGGGTGCAAATATGGATATGAGCAGACCCCTGAGCACAGGGAACTTTATATCAGCAAGGCAGATCAGACAGTGTGTGATTTAATTTGAAAAGAAGCTAAGAGAGATGCACAAAATGATATCATCTAAAAACAGAAATGAGAGAATGACTTTGATAGGACATTCAGGAGGAGACTCAGGGAAGGTGAAGCTAAGGTGAGCTTAAAGAAAGGGTAAAAATTCAATGGCTTGAATAGGGAAACACATTTCAAGGGCCTGGAGGTGAGCAAGCACAGGGGGAAAATAGTGAGCCCTCTGGACTAACTAAGGCAACAGGGGAGAAGGTGGACTTAAGTCTGAAAAACTGGAGTTTCTTATGAAGGGTCCTGATACCATGCTGTCCATTTGGATTTCATTGCTTCAAAAACCCAGGAACCACTATAGGTCTGTGTTCTGAAGGTTTAGACTTCAGAATAGACTTCTCGGAGAGTGAGGCAAAGGCTGAACATGAGTTGTCCCAAATGAGGACTACTGGAAATCATTCAAGTCAGAACATGTTGCAATATGGATAGTGATTAATTTCACCTTTGTATGAGCATCCTGGTCGGCGCCATGCTTGGTGAGAATTTCAGCCACGTTTACTTTATCTTCCTGAGCTGCAAGGTGTAAGGAGGTGAGTCCACTCTATGGAGAGAATGGAATGAAAGGAGCACATTTGAAGCAGAAAATGTATTGCATCATCTACATCTATGTCTTGAAAAAACCCTGGAAAATGCATAGCCTCTCCCCAGAAAATGCATCATTTGATATCTAACACAAACTCTTTAAGTTAATATGATTTTTCCTCCAAGACTTATTCTCTAAGCTAATCAACATCTTCAGCAAATTACATTTTCAGTTTTCTGTACTAGGCGTTTATGATGTGAGACTTTAAAATAACTTACCTTAAAAGTCTTCAAACAATATTCATTCCAAACCCAACTGCTCCTGCTGAATCTATTTATTTACTTAAATAATTGATAAACCAAATACTATTGCTGTTTTATAACCAGAACAATAATCCACATCTTCATCAATAAAATATCATATCAATATTTTAAAAATGTACAGAGTTATAGGAAATGATTTCAGAATAACTTTTCCCAGCACCCAAAGAGAGTATAGTGGAGAGAGTGTGTGTGTGTGTGTGTTTGGAGTTCCTCTTGACAATTTAAAAATGTAACCCTATAATTTGCACAGCACCATAAATGGATCGGTTTTATGTAAAAATGGTATGTATTCATCAAAGGAATTATTTTGTTTATTTGAAGATGCAGTTAAAGTACAATTATGAATTAATCAAACATGAAGGCATGAAGAAAGGAGGGGGAAAAGTGATTTGTTCCATCAATGCTACCATCTGGCATCTCGCTATGTAAAAGTAGCTTCCATCCAGCAAAATTGAGATCAAAAGCATATCTTTAAAAGTTAAGACATTAACAGGCATTTTTTAAGTTCCTTTCCTAAGTAAGGAAGTACTATAGGCACTTGAATATAGCCATGAACAAAAGTTCCTGCCTTTTCAGTACTTACATTCTAGCTCACAGCATATTCATACCAAATGTTTTTCTCCTCCAACTATTGGTCCAAGACCTTGTATATTCATCTTTCTGCATATCCTGCAGCTGTACACTGATTGTCTACCTGTGGACTTTCTCACCCCCAATTCATATCCAGCTGAAGTTGACCGGTCCTGCTGACCATCACTTTGCAGGCCTCTTCATGAGCACTGACGCTGAGAAAGCTAAGCCGCTCTCTTCAAAACCCATTACCTCCAGCCAAGGTGTGACTATTAGAAATCAATAAGTGCTCTGATCTTTAAAAAAATATAAGTAACAACCACAGAGAGAAAACCCTTCTACAAGTTGAGAGAAGGTGTTTTTTTTATTTCAGGATCTGGGATTTTTAATCCTTGGAACTCTGGCTGAGCTCAGCTCTAAGGTGCACAAAACATCAGGGTAAGATAGAAGACATCCTTTTGAACTTTAAAATCTCATCACATCTAAATAAATATTATTTAATCCTAAAGTATAAGAAATCTGAATATTGGGACCAAACAGTGGGTTCTTCCTTATATTGATTTCTCCACTCAAAACAGCAAATATAAGATTATTTCTTTTTACAGAAATAGTGGATCTGTTTAAAAATTTATAGAAATTATCATTAAATAAAGTGATCATCAATTATCTCAAAGACATTTTTAGTGGCATGTCAAATGTCTGTAATGAATGAATTTGCAGAATGAATGTTGTACAATGTAAGATTAAAGACTAACAATCAGTATGAAAATCTTCTGTAGTTTATAATAAACTTACATATCCAAATCAAATTATAAAAGCCTCCCTAATAAATAAATTTTAAAAAAATAAGATGTTGATGGGGTTCTTTTTTTAAAAAAAAAAGTCAGCTATTGCCTAAATATACTTAGTGAACATGTAAGTGTTCTATTTTATTGTTATATGATGATTGGTTAAGGAATATAATATCATTTCCAGATTACAGTTCTTACTGAGGAAATAATCATTTGGAGAGCATGAAGTATTGATTGCAGGTGGCCTCGAAATCAATGGGAAAATTTATTACTGGTTTTGCTTCTTATCTGAGATATTTTTATAATTGCATTATCTTATTATAATACCAACCAAAAGGCAAAGTTATACTTCTTACACAGAGAGTCTATATATTACATTATCATTTAGATATATCAGAACATTATATGTAGGAAAGTCTTACTCTAGTGACAAATACATCTGGCTTTATCTTTCTTTTCTTTTCTCTTCTCTTCTCTTCTTTTCTTTTCCCTCCCTCCCTCCCTCCCTTCTTTCCTTCCTTCCTTCCTTCCTTTTTTGGTACTGGGGTGGAACCCAGGGGTGCTTAACCTCTGAGCCACATTCCTAGCCTTTTTAATAATTTATTTAGAGACAGGATCTTGCTGAGTGGCTTAGGGCTTCAATAAGTTGCTAAGGCCTGCTTTGAACTCGTGATCCTCCTGCCTCAGCCCAAGCCACTGGTATTACAGGCGTGCACCACCATGTCTGGCATGGCTTTATTTTTAGAACACCACCCAAATACAATGCTGAAATCATTGTTATAAAGATAATATAATGATTTTGCAATACAAAATTGAATTTGTTTTCCATTGCTGAAAGTGTAACTCAAAAACACTCATTATATCTTAGCTGACTGACTGCTAAAACTCTCACAAAGGAAGTAATATATTTGAAAGAATACCATCAAGGTGGACATAGGGAACTGATTTCAAGTACATATTTATCATTATTGTAAATTAAAAATAACACTGACTTTCCAACTACCACCACCACTAACACCACCCCAGCTGGGCTGAAGTTGGCTCAAAACTGTATATTTTCCTGAGTTACCTGTCCCCTACTCAGAGGTGACTGGCATTTGACTATGCTGAAGGATGATCTGGGTGGTAGATGTAGGCTGGCCAGCTTACAAGCAATTGTTTGAGCCAAATTCCAGAAGGAACCACCTTCTCTTTCCATTCCTCGCTCCCACCTCTTTCTTTCTCTCTCTCTCTGGATTTGGAATTAGGACCAGCACAAACCAAGGTCAGTTGGGCTATAGTAATATGAACTCTGGGGAGCTACAACACAGCCTAGTCAGGCACTACACAGAGAAGCTGAGAAGCAGAGCTGTAGAAATAGGTGAATAAAACTGACTTGCAGAGAAAAGTCAAGATGCAAAAGAGAATCCATGAGACCAATTGCCTTGTTTCTCATGGCTTTCTAGTTCCTCGTAAAGCTTGTCTCCCTTGTGTTCTTGGGGTCCGTAATACATCCTGTTTTCTTTTTGATACAGCCCCCTTTTGGTTCTGAGTTATCTTTGATTGGTTTCCATTTACTGTCATCCTACAGTCTCTTGACAGAAGCAAAGAGAGAAAAAATCAGAATACCTTGGTTGACATGTGGATATTGGCTCCTTTCTCCAGAAGCAAGGTGACCATGTCCGTGTGCCCCTCCTGTGAGGCCAGATGGAGTGGAGTTACTCCTTGCTTTGTCACAATGTTCGTCTCTGCTCCATAGTTGAGGAGTGTGGAAGCTATCTGCATCTGATTCTTCTTGGCAGCAATATGTAACGGTGTATAGCCATTCTAAAACAAAAACATACATATATGATAGTAAGCTTAACCACTGATCTAATATGTATCTCTGAAGGAAATAAGAATCTGTAACCAACAAAAAAGTTAAAAGTGAGCTGACAGTTAATGCAAACTCTAACCCATCACAAGTTTCCAACCAACCCCACCCAATATTTGCAACCAAAGTCAAAAGGTACCACATTACACTATAACACAGATACAGACACGAAAGTCTAAAGCTGAACATCTCCCCCTTATAATTTGGGTTCTCTCCCAAACAGCAGTGAAAATAAGCTAATACCTTTTCTACATGACTATTTTTTAAGTGCCTGGGGTGGATTTCTTTCTTTCTTTCTTTTCTGGTACCGGGGATTGAACCTAGCCCTTTTTATATTTCACTTAGAGACAGGGTCTCCCTAAATTGCTTATGGCCTCACTCAGTTGCTGAGGCTGGCTTTGAACTTGCTTTCCTCCTGCCTCAGCCTCCAGAGCTCCTGGGATTACAGGCGTGTGCCACCAGGCCCGGTCCTGGGGTGGATTTCATATCTCCTGTTCTACTTCTCTTTTCCAGCTAAACTTCCCATTCCTTCACTGTTCCTGATAGAAGGAATCATTTTGAGACCTCTCTCCACCAAGGACAAACAGTCTAGAGCTAACTACAGTTTGTCAATATTGCCCTTGAATCATGCCAGCTGGAACTGAAGGCTACCCTTCAGACATAATTTTAATCATACAGAATAAAATGGGATTGTTTCTAATCTTATGACAATACTCCTACTAACATGCTTCTGATTGGATCGTGCCTGTTGCTCATTCAGCAAATGTACCAAACAGATGCCAGGCATAATGAAGGGACACAGAGGTGCACATGGCATGCTCTCTGTCACTAAGAGGTTGCATTGTAATGGAAAAAGATATTGACCAACAAAATAGGCTTAGAGTAATCCTGGGGTCAATTTAAATCTGGGATCTCCCCTTCTTCTCCACAGCCTGCTGCCTCAAAAGGAGAAACACGAGGCTATTTGCTTAATGTGGGAGTTTGTGGATTGGACAAGAATAATCAATCCATGCGTTGCATATAAGCACTAATCTTCCTACTTAGTCAAAAGAAAAAAAAGCAAAAATACTGGAACAAATGCATTTCTGGAACATGTATTGTTTTCTTCCCTTTTCTTTATCAAATCCAGTATAATATTCCATGAAAAAAAATATGTGATAAAGATGAAAAGCAGTAATTTCGCCATTAACTGTGACACACTGAAGAGACAGATGGCATAATGATAGAGTGCTCCTTGTGAGAATACCTTAAGAGGCATTTTTAAGACAAGGTATTTCCTCAAATCTAACTGCAAAGTATACCAAAACATGAAAAGCAGTTTTGGGAATTTAAATGTCCTTCTGTGCCACCATCAAATCTCCATCTTCAAATGGCCCTATGGTATCTTTCTATTCCCATTTCTCTAAGCAAAAATAAGCACTTTGAATTTTTATAAATAATATTTCTTTTTCAGCTGCTGAATGAAATCCAGCGAGTGTCCTTGAAAGTCTTTTCTGGCACTGATCATAGGTCCCAGATGCCCCAGTTGCTTAAGGACCATGGGTCCTACTGAATACCACACAGATTTTGTGGACCATAGAAACTTAAGGCATCTTCTTTTTGCTACAACGAGCTTCCTCAGTCCCAACTTCCCCCATTCCTGCAGCATAGGCTCTACAAAGGTAGGAAAGTTCCAGGGCATTTGTTAATGAGACTATATGAAGGAAAACAAAGATGTTTTAACAAAACAACACATGAGATCATTGAAGACAGAGTTGATTGCAGTGTAAGAGGTTTGACTGGTAGATACTCAACTTGCAAGATCTGAAGAGTCCTCTACTCCACTAAGAGTATATATTTTGGGAACTCAGTAACTAAAACTCCTTTCACCCAATTCTACCTTTACCCCAGGGAAGGTATTGGATTCTGACAGAAAGAAGAAAGGATGTTCCAGGATCAAAGGACTGTGTGTCAGGGACAGGGGAAACTGTAATGAAATTGTAGGAAGAGATATACAGAGATGTATATGTATGTACATGTACAAAGTTATGTAAGTCATAATAGTTTGTTATATGTAATATTTATATATAAAATATTTGGTATTTTGTAGAATGTATTTTATGTATAGTATTCCATTTTATTATTTACATGTAATATGTACAATTTAAAAAGATATGAGAGTGTATATGTACATATTTGTACAGTGACAGTGGAAGAAATTTTCCTTCAGTGCTTTGGGACACAATGGACCTAGTGGTGAAGAATGACAGCTCTGTCAGTCAGCCCAAGATCAAACACTAGCTCTAGCACTATTTATGTGACTTTGGAAAAACCAACCTCTTTAAATCTCACTTTTTTAGGTGTAGAATGGATATTTTTATAATACCAATTTAGGATTACTATGAAATTAAATGAGATACTGAATGTAAAGTATTAGGTACAGTGTCACATAATGCTAATTATTGTCTTATTTCTTCTAATGTAACATGGATATTTTCCTACACAATAAATATTTTTTTTCTTTTTAAATATACTCTTAAAATATGCTTGCTAAATAAATAAACGAAGATGTAATGATGACTTATGTGTTGTGTGACTTTCATGAATATTTTCAGTATAACAAAAGGACAACTTAAGTGGCGGAAAATGCCTAGTCGGTAGGTACTAGACTTAGCTGGAGCTGTTTTGGGAGTTGATGCTAGATGTACACCAAAAAGCCATTTCTAATCTAGGGACCTAAAAGTATCCACACTATGGTGAATATGGGTGAATCATTTTAAGAGACCAAGAAAACAGAGTTCTTCATATAGGACAATGAGGTCTCTGAAGGAATAAAAGTATAAAATGATGGTTGTATCATAGCATTCTGTTTCATAGGAAAGATGGGAAAAATGGGTAATGCCTTATCCTGTTTCATTTCTAAAAATGCAGATGACAGTATTCAAAACTGACTACTGGAAATAAGATTCATCTCTACAGGTTTATGGGCCCTTCACTTTAGTGTTGGCTGACTCTTTAAAAGTTTTAAAAGGTTTTGTAGAAGCAATCGGTAGAAATTGAAGAAAAAAATGTCAATACCAAACTCTGCTATTATTAGCTAATTGCAATGATACAAGACTATGTGTTTAAAAAGCAATTCCCATGTGCTTTCAGATTACAGTTGTGCCCTGTGTCTGTAAATCCTTTCCTATAGTCCTCACCTTGGCAGTGGCATGAGGGGAAGCACCCTTCTCCAGTAACAGCAGCGCCACCTTCTGGTTGTCATAGTGAGCAGCAACATGGAGCGGGGTAAGGCCATTCTGTAAAGGGTGTGTTTAAGTTTCAGCATTAAGAAATTAGCATTAGCTGCCCTGAAGCTACCAGGATGCATGGAAATTGATGTTGATTAAGTCTGTGTTAATTAATTAATATAGTCAATAGAAAAGAATCAAAATAAACGAATACATAATAAATTTCATATTAGACATATAACTAAAATTGAAAATGGGCTTACAAATAGCAAAGGGCATCTTGATGGTCACAACAAATGAAGAACTAAAATGCTAATGTAAGAAATACCACATTGACATCACAAGGGTTCTTCTCAACATAGAGAAGTTGTGGGCCCTGTCGTAACAAGAACACACATTTGAGGCTCAGCTCAAAACATTTTCTGAATCTGTGTATATAAGGAAAATCATGAAGGGATAATCTCCATCATGTCTACTTGGCATAGTTGTAGCAGTTGAATTCACATCTCTTTCTGAACACCGAGAAAAACATCGTCACAGATCTCTAGACCTATCAACCCAACCAAGTTTCATAACTAAAACGTACTACTGAAAACCTTTACCTTCCCTGCAGAATCTGCGGCAGCACGGCGTTGCAAGAGAAGTTTTGCCACATCCAAGCTTCCATACTTGGCTGCTACATGCAGAGGAGTAAAACCCTTCTGAAAATGTGAAGAAGAAATGCAAAATTTAATATTTATTTTTCTAATGCCTATCAACATGTTAAACAAATTTTGCTCATGAATGAAATCAGTTAGCCATAAACAAGGACAAGGAAAAGAATGAAATTTAACATTCAAAAGTTTGGCTTAATAGACTGAACAAAAGAAATTTTAAGTGCTTAGAGACTGAAATTTCACTTTATAGGTTTGGGATTTGTAATAACCACTAGTGTCAGGAAACTGGCTCTGATTTGTGAGTGGAAAAACAAGGCCCGCCTTTTTTCTTGCCTCTAAAATTAATAGGATTGAAACAACAGCTTCTTTCTACTTCTTACAATCTTTTTTATAACACCTTAGTTCCAAATTTATTTAAATTTTAGGGTATTTTCAGGGTTGTGGAAAAAATGAATAATTATTTGAGATCCAGTTGACGTATTTGCTGCAGAAATATAAACGTAAGATAAATGGTTTGCAGGAAAAAAATGTTCACTATTAAAAAGCTCCTCACATCCTGACTTTTTGTTTCCTGTCCCAGAAGACCCACACTGTCTAAAAGACCAATTTGTCTTGTAAAATACATTCTACTTCTGGTACGACATTGGGCTGATTAACACCAGGCTTTGAAACACACTGGAGATTTAAAGCTCTTTTAAAAGATAGCTGTCCTGCACATTATATGTACATGTTAATACATACATGTACATATGTCTTCTGTGCCCAACCAATAGCAGTGTACATACATGTACATATGTCTTCTGTGCCCAACCAATAGCAATGTTCTGTAATTAAGTGTTTATAAATGTAGGTAGATCCCTGGACTGGGATCTTGAGGATAGCACAGCTCCTACACTATGATCTCAAATCCATCCTCTTGGCCAGACACTTCAGCCACATGCTCTTCTGGCACCCTGTGGGAGTGGGAGAATTCTAACACTGACCAGAAACCCTAAAACACACACAGCAAATATGCCCACAATAGACGCTCTAAGATATGGCTTATTCTCGGACTACTCAAACCCTCAACCTAAAAACAAGCTATCCCCCCAAAATCAATATTGCCCTTTCACAGTGTCATCAGACCAATTATTTTTAATTAAGATGACTTTTTTTGTGCTGTTCTTTTTAACATTTGGTACTAATAAGTTCTTGGAAGAGTGAATCTTCTGGCTTTTTCCAAGAGTAGGACAAATGTAGAAAGTATTTCTTCCTTCTGGCATTCATCCATATAAATCCACATTCATTGTCAAAGCCCTGCTACCCAGGCCCAGTGCACCCAGTGCTTGGGGTGACTCTTGCTCGGGAGCAAGGTGAGTTCTCTGAGGCAAACCATGAGCGAAGAAGAAAAAAATCACCTCCTTATCCTGCTGGAGTAGTGTGATCCAATCTCTTTATCAACTTGGAGACTCTCATTAGACAGAGCTACATGGAATGATTACTGTAGAATCACAGGGTTAGAAAATACCTCTTGGTCACTCAGCCCCTTCTTACCCCATGTCAATCTCATCAGGATTCCATCTACCCTCCAATATTTATAAACACTTAAATGACTTTAATGATGATGAGTCACCTATGCTCAACCTTCAGTTGCACTGTTAAACTGCCCTGGTTAATAGTTCCTTCATTTACCATCCTGACTTAGTGTGGACTTAGCATATGTTACAGATAATTTTTTTTTAAAAATCCTCAGAGACAAGGAACCCTTCTCTGTGTCTACGTTTTCACATATATTAGTTCTATTTATTTATACCTTCATCTGGTCTAGTCTCCCTTGGGTTATTATTCCTATTATATGTTTGTTGCTTGGTTTCTGAATTTCTGGTTCTTTCTCTTTAAATAATTTTTTAAGTCCTTTCAATTGTTCAGATGTCAGAATTTAAATAATTATCAGTTTCTTATATGGGAACATTTTTTACAGCTATGGACCACCGGTTAAGTCCTAAAGGCATGAGTGAATAGTTTCCCCTTCTAAGGGCCACCTCCTTGCCTCAGTTCATACTTGGAAGCCTTCTTCATCTCAGATGGCAGTATTTATTCCTATTTATTATAAGCAAATTAAGATTTTTTAAAAAATTCATCTGAATCACTATTGTGCTTGTGGAAATTATTTTACCTTGTGACAAATTCACTTTCACTTGTGTCCTTTCCCTCCTGTGTGTACTAGCTCAAAGTCTTTTGCTCCGATTAACTGGGTGTGTTCCTGTTTTACCCTGACACCTCCAAACAGTGAATTTCAAATAGAATACACAAAGAAAAAATTATTCTATCCTATCATGAAACTTTGAACATAAATATAAGGCAGGCTAGTGTATATTCTTGTTTAATGTCAACAACAAATTATAAAGTATGATTTTCCAGCCTATAAATGCTCAGACAAAAGTGCACTTGATGGAGACTAGAACAGGAATGAGATGAGAAATAGGTGGTGGCTGATACCAGGACTGGGAAAATGCAAGATTAAGTCAAGCAGGTCCTACATAGTACTACAACCCACACATACAGTACTGTCACTAAATCTGACATTTTCTTCCTCATTAGTAATAATGATTCAATGTACTGGGGAATCTTATTTTTTTTCTCTTGAGAATACACTACAAATTTTGTAGCGAAAAGGAAAGGAAAAGTAGACTTTGCTTTAAGGAAATGATCTTAAAGTTCTAGATACCTGTACTAGAAATAACACTGGCATCAATTTTTAAAAAACTAATCCAGCACTCTTTTAAAAAAATATTATATACAATTTACCATCTTTGATCATTTTGACAATGAATTTAAAATATTCAGAAGAGGAAGTAATCAGAGGCCTAAGAGAGGTTCACTCTTGATTCTGTGTATAGCAGAGCAGAGGGGTCCTGTCTTAGGAATCCACTTGGTCCTGCTATCACAAAGTCATTCTTACCTTGGTAGCTAAGGAGTGCACTGCTCCTGCCTCCAAGAGGACAGATGCCACATCCACCTGGCCTTCCCGGGCAGAAATGTGCAGTGGTGTGTACCCATTCGTAGTGGCCGCGTCTGGATGAGCCATATGTTGCAGGAGTAGCTGGACAATTTCTGTCTTACCCAGGCGAGAAGCAATATGTAAAGGTGTCTGTTCCTCCTACAACTCAAGTCAAGCAAAATGTTAGTGCAGGCACACCAAACTTCATTGATATTATGTTTCACTCAGAGGTTTCATAATGTTTTCTTGGACTCTCTAGTGACCTCTTTCCAGAAGAAAATCATTACTACTAGGACCATGGTTTCATTTGTATTTTTACTGTCAAAATGACCTATTTGATCTAAAAAATATCCCTCAGATTTTAAATAGTATGTACTTTCATGAACTTGTTCCCAATTTGTTGGGCACCCCAAAATATTTCTAAATTCAATAAGGCTTCAGCCCTCACTTAAGTTAAACATAACTCTACAGTTTTGAAGAAGAAAGAAACCGAGTTCAGACATCCTAAGACCTAAATTCACCTCTAGGAGCTTTTACTTAGAGGAAGAATTTATTCTGGGAATTGTATCAAGAGAAAAAGACCCAGGGAAGCTGGAAAACTTTGTGCTTACTTCACTCACAAGCCAAGGACAAAAATGCTGGTCATTTTCTTCAAGGAGGAACTGTGGATAAAGAAGATATTGTAATCTGGTTTGAAGAGATTTTGTTACAGAAATGTTGCAGATGGGCCTAGGACTTACTTCCAGGACTTCAAAGATGAAATGGAACTCTGGCAAGAAGCAAATGGAATGAGCTATTTGCCAAAAGCTTTATTTTAAAAACAGAGAGGGGATAGAGCTGGGTATGAATGATAGGAAGGACCATATTTGAGGATCATGAAATTGCCTGTCTCTAATGTGCAATCAGGAATAAAGTTCTCAGGGATAACAGAACCAAAACAAACCACTGTCCCTTGTAAAAAGAAAATTGGGCGTAACCTTAGTGATGAAAAGCAGTTTATCTTTACAATCTGTCCAGGGAATCTCACAATAAAACTGAGGAAGGAAAAACTAGGCTAGCTTCCAGGGCTAAGAATGAGTAGAGAAAAGAGATGATAGATTTGTCAAAAAGAATGCAGTACCTTGAAGTCATGAGAAAAAACAAAGAAACTATAGGAAGAGATGAAATTGCATTGCCTCTATTACTAAAATAATCATATTAGCATTACTTCTCATTCAGAAGTAAATAATGGGTACTATTAATGATTATTCAGAAGTAAATAATAATAGTAACATGATTATTTTAGTATTAGAACTGAAGTTTCATAAAAATTTGTAATTCATGAATTTCCTTCATGTACAATGCATATGTCACTTATCCTTGTAACAGACCTGAAAGGGAGGCATAAAATGTATTATTAGACCATTTTCCAAATGAAGAGAGTAAGAGGAATTTAATAAATCCTCAAGGATTATGCAGGGTCATTAAACTATTAAAAGAAGACTTGAATGAAGGCACTGAATTCTTGAGACAATGTTTCTTGGGTTATATTCTACAGAAACAGATAAAATAAGATGTGTGAAGAATGACCCAGCCAGGCACGGTGGGACCTGCCTGTTATCACAGCAATTTGGGAGGCTGAGACAGGAGGATCACAAGTTCAAGGCCAGCCTCAGCAACTTAGTGAGGCCCTAAGCAAAGTAGCCACACCTTGTCTCAAAATAAAAAAATGTTTGCAAAGGTGGGAATGTGGCTCAGTGGTTAAGCATCCCTGGGTTCAATCCCTAGCACCAAAAACAGAAAGAAAAACTCTCAGTAGGAATGAGGAGATGAAGTTTTCCAAAAATAAGTGGTTAGCAAAACATACAACCACCAAAATATCAAGGAACTTGAGAATAGCTACAGTGAACATCCACTGTTGATGAGTTTCCCTACTCAGACCTCTGCCCTGCAGAACTCCACAGGGCTGGGTATAGAAGCAACACACTTTCAAAAGTGTTTTTCAATGAGTGTGTTTGGCAGGCTGGTGATGACGACTCTCATCTACAGATAAGAAGTGGCAGTCCTCGACACTTGACTGGCAATAGCTACATGTAACTGGTAAAAACTCAACTATTGCTCCTCGGTTCTTGGACCTCTGAGCATTAAGGTTTTTGTTGTTTTGTTTTGTTTGCTTTTTCAGTTAAGAAACAAGCTGTCTTGCTCACTTTTTTCAACTTTTGATATAGTCCCATAAGAAAATGGGAAAGGAAAGGACACAAAGATTTTGCTAAGAAAATTCTGCAATCTGTAACCAAGATATAAAACCTTTTCAAGTTTGGGCAGTTATCTCTCTGGAATGGCAAAAGCTGAATTAGCTGCCCCAAGCTAAATTTAAATGAAGTCAAGGAAAAGAATTGGAAAAGTGTAGAAGACTGGTAGGAAGATGTAAAGCAATGTAGGGGAGTGGGGGGAGCCTGGTGCCCTAGGAAAGGCAACAATCGTTCATTATAAAGTATCATTGACTGTAATACAGCCTGGATAAGAAAGTAGGTGAACCTTGCTTGACCTCCAGAGCCTACTCTTTTACTTTGCTTAGAGGCAACCAAAATTTGGGAGACTTGCTGAGTCCAAACTCCTTTCACAAAGACAGAAATAACAGTTTCTGGTACACAGTTATTTAAAAAAAACTGATGAGCTGGGTGTGGTGGCGCATGCCTTTAATCCCAGCATCTCAGGAGACAGGCAGAATGATCAGAAGTTTAGAGCCAGCCTCAGCAACTTAGAGAGGCCCTAAGCAACTCAGTGAGATGCCAAGAAACTTAGCAAGACCTTGTGTCAAAATAAAAAATGAAAAGGGCTACAGTGATTAAGGGCTCCTAGGTTTAATTCAGTGGTACCAAACAATAAAAATAAAAATAAAAAATATTGATGATATTTTTGCTATTAGTTGCCAGCTAACAGGGTTCCCAGGAACCAAGTCTACTGGTAGCTAACTAAAGTTTTGAATGAGTTAAGATGCAAGTGAGATTAAGCGTAGGGACCCTGTGATCACTGGATCCCTAAAGCAAAATTTGAGCTCCAACAAAACAAGCTCCTAAAGCAAGAGAACTTACTGATGGGCAGGTCCTGGTGGTCCTCTTGGTCATTTCACAAGAAGGACCTTCCTTAGATAAGGTTCCTTGGATAACCAAGGAACTTATGTCACTGCAGCCCCTGCTCTCCACTCTGTCTAGCAAAATTATGACCCATGCCCCTGACTGAATACAGTATGCTGCTTGCAGTTTTAAAATTAGAAATACTGTGATTATATAGGGGTTTTTTTGTTGTTGTTATATATTGGAAGTAGGCAAAAAAAAATACGTTTTAGTCCTTAGTTATATGACCATGAGATATTCATTTCAAAACTGAAGTGGAAGAACTACAGGCAATCCAGAGATCTTGACCTTGAGTTTAATGTAGTTATTAGGCCTAATATTTAAATATCTCCTCTTTGGGAGAGGGTGAGTTCTAAAGCAATGGTATTAGGTTAAGAAAGGAAGTTTTTAGGTATGTGTTTGTGTTTTCTGGAAAACCAAGTAAAACAGAGCAGATATGTGTTCATTCTTTTTGCCCAGTACCCTCTGCACCTCTTTATGAGACTAGCCCTCCCTCCTTCGCACTATGTGTGGTTCTAGAGGGGCTGCTGAGCATTTACCCCAACTCATAAATGGGCCACATGAAAGAGAATGGGCCCAGGATATTCTAAGTACTGGTCACAGTCATCTGCTCAGGGAGAGGATGTGACTAATTAGAAACCAGCGGTTTCCTTGGATGAGACAAAGGAAAGCTCTCTTTACATTGAAACAGGAGGTAAAGAAATCAGGTAGATTAGAGCTCAGCTACTTCCTTGTCCAGGCTGCTTCACAATGTTGCTTTATGGTGAGGGAATTACTGCCTCTCTGGAGAGTTAGGAGGAAGATGCAGAACTACAAGAGAAATCCTCTTTCTTTATCCTGACTGTGGCCACAGCCAAGTCAGCACAACCTTAAATTTGAGGACCCAAAACCACCCTGCAACACAGGGCAGCTCTGTGTGTCAAATAAGATAATCTGCTACAAATGCTTCATGAATTATAAAGCACTGCACAAATGTGAACAAAATTAAAGAGTTCCAGGGAAACATTAAAGCATTAAACTAAAGTCAAAAACTCATGGCACAAGGTTGCCTTAAAATAGAACACGTGACCAGTGGTAAAGCACTCCTAGCTCAGTTCCCAGCACGCTGGCCCTCCTAAAAATAGAACACATGAAAAGGAAAACCCTCGTTCCTTGCTGCTCAGAGTATAATCCCAGGACAGGAGAAATGGTGTCACCTGTGAGTTAGAAATTCAAACCAAGTTCAAATCTGCAATTAACAATGTGCCCAGGTGATTTTTATGCACACTGGCCTTCGGGGAGAATTGCTCTATAAAACATGGTGTTTTTCCTGTTCATAATAGGAGGATGCTATTCTGAAGGGATTCCCACTGCATTTTAGGGTATGTGGTAAGTAAAGAGAAAAGAAAACATATGAAATTTAATATTTAAATTAGAAGGAATAGCTGGGCATGGTGGCACACACCTATAATCCCGTGGGCTCAGGAGGCTGAAGCAGAATGATCACAACAAGTTCAAAGCCAACCTCGGCAACTTAGCAAAACCCTAAGCAACTTTGTGAGACCATGTCTCAAAAATAAAAATAAAAAAGGCTGGGGATGAGGCTCAATGGTTAAGTGCCTCTGGGTTCAATCCCTGTACCAAATACTAGTAATAATAAATAAATAAATTAGAAGGAATGAAGAATTAAGAGATATTTGTTTTTATATGAAGATCACAAGACTAAATGCAGTTGCAAAAGAGAAGTAAAAAGAGAACTGATGAAATTTGCATGTCAAATAAATAAATAAATACATAAATGAGTGAATGTTACAATTGTTCAAAGGAAAGAGTCTGTAACCAGTGGTGTTTTTAAAGAAGGGGTTTCAGGTGGTATCCAAAAGGGTTTAAGCTTATAATAATAGGTTAAATCAATATAGAAAATAGGCTTATATACATGAAAATGAGTGATTTTTAAAAAAATTTGAATATTATAAAAATATTATCTTAAGAGAAAATTGGAAACTTTTATTATTAAATATGGATTAAAAATACAATGAGAACATTATGACAATTTCTTGTAAAAATAAAAAGTGAAGTTTATGGTACTCAGAAATATTCTAAAAACAAATATTTTTTAAATAGAATGCTAAGTAACATTAAAATGAAACAAGAAAAATACTGTGGCATGGGGGGAAAATGTTGAATAACAAAAGCTCTAAAAATATAAAACCAAAATATCCATAATGATTATCAATGAACATAAAATTATACTACTTGCACAATAAATAGAAAGTCAGATAAAAACTAAAACAACTTAAGTGATGTCAAGGCTGTGTGGATAGCACTGAATTCTGCATGATGATCCATGAGACCTGTTATAAGAAAAAGCCCATTAAAGTCACTGAATCAGAGAATGCTGAGGAAGTCTGGAAAGGAGACTGGAGGTTTCTGAGTCCAATCCTCATATTTTAATGATAAAGACAGAAATAAAGTGACTTAGCTAACATCCCTGAAAATTCTGATGACTCCAGCTAGATGCTTTCATTCCAAGACAATGGCTTCTCTGATGGAGCCACAATGGTATGACTCAAGCTAAAGTGAGTCCTAACTTAGGTTTAAAGTGTTAGGTAAGGAGAGAAAGTGTTTAAGTAGTCCATAAGGATCTCAGTGATGGTAGTGCAAGAGTTAATGAAACAACCTGGAAAAGGAAATAGAAGACATTTGAGAGAATGGAAAGGAAAGTAGACCTCAATATAAGAGAGGAAAGTGAAACAGATAAAAGGGAAACATGAAAACTTTGAGGGCAATTTGTGTGTGGTTTATTTCCCCCTGATATTTTGGTTTTTAAGTAACTCAAAAGGAATGACTATAAAAACTTGGTTTTGATGATGGTAATAATAAATTAATTTTAATATGTATATCATCTATATAAAGCAAGTGTAAGATTTTGAAGTTCATGAAAATAAAGAGATATATGTGAAAGAACTTGCCTGGGTTAAACAGTTATTAACATTTAAGTTAATGCTTCATTTCTTAGATCCTAAATCGTACATATTTTCAAATGTTTCTGAAACGGAGGTTCATTTTTCATTGTGTACACTTATATACATGTGTTTCTTTTCTTTTCCTTTATTTCTATTTATTTATTGCCTGAAAATTTGTTATTGAACTGAGACATTCACTTAGATCCTATGGTATTTCCAAACCAAGGAACTGTAGAATACACCCTCTCTTAAAGACGAGACCATTCACTGCTATAGGAGAGAACCTGGGAGCCCCAGCACCTACCCTGGCTCTGGCATCGACAAGGGCACCATTTCTCAGGAGGCATCGGACCACTTCCACCTGCCCTGCCCGGGCTGCCATGTGCAGTGCTGTCTCCCCACGCTGCCAGGAAACAAAAATCGTCCAATCATAAATAAACCCTCTGCTCTGAATGGTAAAGAATAGAGTCCCTTTTTATGAAATTCAGCAATATATCCAAGGATTTAAGAAATCTATGAAGAGGCATAGTTATTTAGTTTGGAAAAAATATAGTTTTGAGTCTTCTCCATCTTCATAAGGATAAAGCAAATGTTTTATTTATTTATTTGTTCAGTCTTTGACAAACTAGTGAACTTACCCACACATCCAGGATACCTTAAGGTTTAATTTCATAATCAAGCTGGCATAACTTATACTGGTTTTGAA
Source organism: Geosciurus inauris (assembly GCA_004024805.1). Lineage (NCBI taxonomy): Eukaryota > Metazoa > Chordata > Mammalia > Rodentia > Sciuridae > Geosciurus > Geosciurus inauris. The sequence continues at coordinate 21,298 of PVHX01000569.1, read as the reverse complement.
GATAAAGTTATCTTTCATTCTACAAATCTAAAATCTGTCATGGATCCCATGTCAATGAGAAACTTCAAATATAGACGACAGAGTAGCACAGAAAAAAACAATCACATCACTTGTATCATGCATATTTCTTTTCAAAATTCAAACTTAACTTTTGAATAATAATACTCTATTATTTGATATCTGATTTGTCTTTGTGTTATGAGATTAGATAACAACACTTTATACCACAAGTCTGATTTATCCTGGAGGTGTCCTATTTAACATTAATTATAGGCAGTGATCTGAGCAAGCTCCTGAGAGATGAGAGAAGCAGCTGTTCACAGGGTCATCTGTGGAGGTCAGCAGCACTGGGCACCACATCAGTGCTCAAGTGTTTGACACACTCATCGCGAGATGGGAAGCATGAGGGTTAGATGTAAGAGGATCTGCTCACGGGGAAGCCTGTTATTACTGAACAGGACAGGATTTCCTTCAACCAAATCATATTACAGTGAGAACAAGATAGTGGAATAAAAATTATTCTGTTGATTTGCCATCATGCTTCTAGAACATATGGCTGATTCTAACCAAGTAAAGCAAACCATTCCAAACACACTAAATGGATCTTAAATCTGGTGGTAGTAATTGGATATTTCTGACAAACTCCTGTGATTAATGTCTTCTGATTTTTTGCACAACAAACCCTTAAATCTAGAAGGTTTCAGGTGAATTTTAGTTTGGTATGTGGCTCACAGTTCATTTTTCCCCACTCTTCAGAGACCCATTCCTTTTGAAGTTATGAGAAATTCCTGTCAAATGACTTAATTGTGAATGCATTCAATTGAATGCTCTGATTTTCTTTTCTTTGTTGATGACTCACTTATCTCTAGTAATTATCTGATGGCAAACTGTGACTTTTGGAAAGTAAATCTATCTGGAATTTGTTATTTTATAAAATGACATATCACTGGAGTAGCAATAGTTGTCTTCAGAGTTTAAATACACGGCATTTTTTTTTCCTTTTTGGACAACCATGATTTCTAACTTTTCTATAACACATAAAACATGTCTCTAAATAGATGATGCTGAGATTTTCTAACTGCTTAAAAAAAACAAATCTTCATTTCTAGGTCTGATAAAAGGTTAGCAATCTTATTAGTAATGATAGAAACAAAGGCAACAACAAACTATTTCTTGATAAGAGGTTAAGTCAAAGAGGCCCCAGGAGTTTCTACTCAATGGCAAATTTACATGTTTATTTTATAAGCCAAACTTTATCAATGAGTTTTCAAAATCTAAAACTTTTCAATACTAGTCTTAATATTTTGAAAAGCTTTACTTTACACATAAAGTAAGTTATTTTTATGGTTTTTACATATCTGAAATTGATGAGTATTAAACTTCATATTTAAAGAAAAGTTACATATGTATGCACACCTGGTCCTTCCACTTTTTAACAATGGATGCTCTTTAATTCTTTAATTCTTATTTAATGACTCTGGAGCAACTGCCATTTATTGTTAATTGCCCTTGCCCTTTTTAAAATTTATTTGTATTACCACTGTTTGTACATAGGTATAAATAAGAAAATGAAAGGAAGTGTATACTGTTTAACTCAATAATTTCCATGTCTTGATTGTTAGCCTGTTTTCATTATCTTAAGCTAATTAACTTTAAGAATTGGGGAAAATTTTTAAACATAATACAAAGTGTGAACTTCACCATGACTTCTAGGAAGAAGAGAGGATTTTTAAATAATGTGCATTATTGTACTCTGAATAGTCTTAAAAGTACTTGCTCTTCTACTTCTGTGGCTGTCAATGAATACATTGGATTATGAGTGTACTGTGACTGGCAGAGCAGTTTTCAAGGTGCATTTATAAGCTTCCTGAAAAAGAAGCTTTTCAGGGAAAATATCTGCACTTGATTGAGTTACTGGGTACACTTTAACCTAGGAGTGAGTTTTCAGACAAAAACAAGACCAGCAAGAGAATGGGTGTGCTCATGTCCAAAGCAGGTACTAAGTTTCATGCTCCTCTTCTCAATTGTTAAAATCAACTGCAGACAGCTACATGGACTTCCACTTTGGCTGCATCAAGTTGGAAAGCATCAAAGCACAACAGACAGCATTGCATTCAAAAATGCAACATGATTTCAGGCAGCACACAGAGGCTCCAAGGGTGGGGTCCTTTGGGGTCAGGAAATGACCAACTTCTAACACAGCAAGCAGGCAATCAGTGCTCACACGCCTTCTTAATCAACTTGCAAAGAGTTCCGGATCAAGTAGCTATATTCTCATGTTCACAGGCATCCTACCACTAGAGAAAGTTAAATTTCTCTAAGTGTAGGAGTGCCAGGTTTAGCAAATAAAAATACAGATGGCCAGTTAAATTTTAATTCCAGACAAACAATGAATAATTATTTTAGTATGTCTCAACTATTGCATGGGACATACTTATACTAAAAAAAAATTCATTGTTTATCTAAAATTTAAATTTAATGGGGAATCTTGTGTTTTATCTGGCAACTTTTACTATAGATATATGCTCCCTAAAGAACACATCTTCTAAAAGTAAAGAACAAACAAAAACAACTGAGAATCCTGTTGAGAAGAGAATTAGATGGTCAGGCACTTCTCAAGAATTTGTTTTGAGGGGGCTGATGGGAAAGAGAACATAATGAACAAATGATCAGAACAAAATGAAGAACTTTAAAAAGACTAATTGAGAGTTATGTTTAATATAATAATTGCCAGATTTGGGAGTCTTTAAGAAATTGAAAGGATATGAACATTTTTATTGTTTCAATTAGTGTTTTATTTATTTTTATTAAAAAATTTATATGTCTTCTACATAATTTCCCCTCTCTCGCTCCCAGGGGAGCATATTGGAAAGAAATAGCCATCAAAGATTTGGAATTGGACAGTTAAGAAGCAAAGCAAGAATGGTCACAGAATCCCACAACCATTTAGTATGGATTATTCTTTGAAGACTCTGCAAAATTCTCCCCCAATAAAGATTAACCTAGGGGATTTCAATCAAGCAACCCCATGGAATATAATTGCATGTGTTATTATTATAATAACATGATAGCAATTTAACGTGGTATCTTTATTGTTCCTGTGATTTTTTTGGGTAATGAATGCAAATAATGAAAGTCAGGGGGAAAAAAAAAAGAATAGGAAAAGGTGGGAAAATACACAGTAATTTTTTTAAGTTACTGGCCTGTATGTAAGCCTGTTCAAGTCAATGTTTTAAAAACAGGGTGATCATATCTTAATAAAGAATAAAAGATGCTTTCTTTTAGAGTTCTAAGAAGTGACAAGAAATTAAACTCAAGTTGGCACATTATAAAATTATACCTCTGCTTAGTAGTTAACAATTAGCACATAATAGTGTAAACTTAGGACCAAAAATCTATAATTAGGAAAACATAAATACAGACTTTAATAGTTTTATGCATCAACTCTTGAATAATATATAGTATTAAATAATATTTAAAATCAAATAAATTTAGTTCCACAATGGATTTTGCCTAGACATCAAAAACTTTAGCACAGAAGCAGTGTTTAAAATCCAGAAAATGATAATGTGAGGGAAAATTGAAAAAAAAAAAAGAAAAGCAAAACTGGAAATTTCTGTTTCACAACTTCTATGAAGTGAGATACCAAAATTTAGCAACAATAATTAAGCAATTGCTTCTGTAAACATGATTCATTTTTAATAATATGACTAGCATTTATTGGGGGATAGTTATTTCTTTTTCAAATGTTTTTAAAAATTTCAGTACTCTGGTGGCCACTCTTGAGCTTCTAACACATGAGGGCACACATGCGAGGAACTGCCCCCGCTCAGGAGAAATTTGCATTACATGGTTTTCCACGATGTAATAGGCAGAGTTTAAAGGGGGCAGAACCCAAGAAAGTGAGAGAAATATAAAGAGCTCAGAAGTAAAAAATCCTAATTTAGATTAGGTAGAAGGATCTTGGGATAACCAGTATTTACTGGCAGGAGGAAAGTTGTCTGGAGATCAAGGTTCATTTTTAGGATGGTGTAACTATTTCAAGTAAGAGAGGTGTCTGCTCCAGCAAAGGAAATTAAATCAAAATTTAAATATCAAAGGAAGGTTAGGAAATGGAAAATCCACGTCATTGAAAAGAGGAAGAATTTGTTATTAAAAAAATCCCTATTTCATCCCTGATTTATCTCTAGTTAATCTTTTGATAAGACTGATGTTGGAACTGATTTGATATTTTATTGAGAATTATCTGGAATATAATTCACTCAAGCAACTAGGGTGAGCCCAGAAGAATTTTTTTCCCAAATCATCATCTATTCACTCTCAGAGGAGTTTTTAAAATGTAGTTTGAATAAATGCATGTTAGGTGCGTGTTCAATCCATCTGCATTGGGAAGCTCAAGCTGTCTAATTTCACAGCTCCCATTTCATTATTGAGCACATTTCTTACCTATCGAGGTTCTTTTCAGTGATGTTCCAGCAATTATTTCATAGTATGTTATTATGAAGGCCCTTCTCGAAGCTGGGTTGCTTGCTCTGATGACATGCACGCAAACACACCTACACACACCCACACTCTCAGCTCCTTTCGTTCTTTGTCCCTGCGGTTATTCTGACCCAAGCCATACTCACAATGTTAGTGACATCTGGAGAGGCTCCGTTCTGCAGCAGAAGGAGGACAATGTTCAAGTGGCCCATGAAGGCAGCCACATGTATTGGTGTGAGGCCAGACTGCGAAACAAAGCAACAGCAGTTTTACTCCTCTGCACCAGTGGGGCTTTGGGGCTTCTTCAGATAAATACAACTTGGTGAAGAGGACAGAAGATGGGTGAGAGGAAGGGTAAGGAATAAGAGAAGGAATGTTTCGTGATGAGCTGAAACATTTTTCTACCTCTGTTATAGCTTGGATTGAAGCCCCATATTTCACCAGGAGTTCCATGACTTTGATGCGGTTTTTCTTGCAGGCAATGTGCAGTGGAGTAAAACCATTCTGTGCAAAAGACAATCAAGTTAGTTGAAAACATGCAGAAACGATTCTCACACAACTCCATGCTGGCACATTGCAGGCAATAATGTTACATCGTCACAAAATGTCACCATTTCTTCAAACTCTGTTGGTGTCAGAACTTGGAAAGTAAAGGGATGGTGTGTTCTTATGGGCACTGGATGTTGCTTTTTTGTGTTGGGCCTGTTTGTAATTCTGTTTGTGTGCTCACTGAGCAAACAAAAGAGAAGAAAAAGACACAGGCTTACTCTTGAGAGAAGGAAAAATAGAGAAGTAATTATATTTTAGAAGTTCTTAAATGAAATGACTTGAAGATGCCTTGAAAATAAGCATGTATTTCCATGATGAAGGGCCATTTCTCAGAGTATAAGAATTGCTTATGTTTCTTTGAAAATCTAAGGACACAACTGCCTGTAAAATAATATTTCAGCTCTGCTATCCTTTTCTTTAGAGAGGAAATGTTTCAAATGACCAGAAATCATTACTTATGTTATAATATTTATTTCCAGAAGTTGTTTTTCCATTGAAAGTATTTATTGCATATATGCCCATCAGACATATTTCATTTTATAAAGAAATGATTAAGTTCCTGAATATTTTCAAGAAAAGTATGGAGAATTTCTGGGTTCATTGCTAGCAGATACCTCTGAGAGGCAAAGGAAGGTGGGAAGATGATTATGAGGTACTTTGTAACTTCGAAAACTAGATGAATGTCCAGGAACTGGAGAAATTGTTATGTAGAATTTTAATTAGCCCCAAGGTTAAACGTTAAATGCTATATTTGTCATCTTTTTATTTGAACAATGACCCTTTATTGAGTTATATCTATTCTGCCAGTTAACAGTTTTATATGTCCCAATGGGTAATGATCATCAGCCAACATTTTTATATGCCAGCAGTTCTCAGGAAAACATACGGTTTTATTTAAGCTAATGACTTCTGATCCTTCACAGTGGAGTGATAAACATAATTAGTTCATTGAATCATTTCACCTATTTAGAAACTATATAACAAGCCATATATAAATAGCCATGTGAACATGTAGCACTTACAGTATATCTGCAATTATTAGATTGTGATATTTTAAAAGTTTATTGACCACTATTCAATTAAAAATTAATACTTCATTTCCCTATAAGAAAATGAATATCATCACATAATTGTACCTTTGAGAGTATATTCACTTCCTAGGTAATTATTAATAAATTGATTCCAACAAAAATTTTCAAATAAAAAATATTTAATATTCGATGATTTAAATGATGTTTCTCAACTTATATACTAATTGGAGAAAAATTTGCTCTGACATGAACCATTTAAACATATGGATAAAAAGATTTGCTTTTAGTTTGAGAATTAGGATACAAGTTGCATAAATTAGTACATGCCTAAAACTTCCAATGATTACTGTTAGAATATAAGTGAAGCAAGGAAGATTTATTTAATATTAGACCTTGGGAGACACAGAAGCTGCTCTAGGGACTGCTTCTTGCAGTTTTCTCTTGAACAGTTCTTGGAATGGTTTCTATAAAATCCTTCCCAAAGCAATAGTACATCAGGCATCATTTTTCCATTAACCTATGGTGGGTAGTCAGGTCAAAAAGGAAAATCCGCAAGCGAACTTTCGTAAGCTTCTATTTTATGCTATCCTATGTAGTCAAATACAGTCATCAGTTTAAACTCTTTCTTTTTCCCAGAAGAGATTAATAAAGTTCAACACACCTGTATTCTGACTCTATCTAATATCTAGAGGTACCTAGAACTTTCCATTTTTCAACTTCTATTTTCCATTTAATATCACTCATTACTCCAAGACTTCATATCTATGTTTGCAATTCACTGGTTTCAGAAATGTTACCTTGGTGTTCTCTTAAATCTATCCTTGCTCACCATAATTTAACAGCAAACTATGAAGGCATGAAGTCAGCAGGCAACTTGTGGGAGGTGACAAACTCGGCAGGACTAACTATATATATGTAACCATGCACTGCTGGTGTAGGCACCACTGGTCAGTCAATGTGGATTTGTTCGTCTCAATCTATATTCGGTAAATGTGGATTGGGCCAGGTTTACCAGGGCTCTGGCGTTGGGGTTGGCTCTCTTGTCCAGAAGGAGTTTCGTTACACGGTAGTGGCCACAGTGTGCAGCAACGTGGAGGGCTGTCAGGTAGTCGAGGGTGACATCATCCACAGGTGCTTTGTGCTGTAGCAAATGCTTCACACATTCCACATGGTCCCCCTGTGCAGCCATGTGAAGTGGAGATAGCCCATTCTGCACATTAAAACAAAGCAGAATTACGTTTACCATTTCAAAACCGACTTTAAGGCTGTGAAACACAAGAGAGTGAATTCTTGATCTCTAACACAAGTGACAAGGGAAACATAATTTTGATTTGATGTCTGAATATATAACAGATTATGTTCAGTGGAAAGGAAAGTATAATTATACTACTCATAGGCAAAACATATTAACATGCTTTTCATGAGTGAGTGTATAATATATGTGGCAATTCAGCCTGATTTTTAGATTTATTAGGGTAATATTAGATCGATAAAAATAAGTGATAGCTGATGTTTAAATTGTTTGTATACAGTCCCATACACAACGGTCTACATTCAGTTAATCTCTGCCAGCACTTCATTATTTATAGGAGGGGAGGTGAGTGAAAAAGGAGCAAGCGGGTGCTTCATGAGTGTAAGGAAACAGATCAAATCATGGTTTTATGCTGCTCTGTGATTCCATTTTCCAATAATATTATGAGTCTTACTGGGGGTTTGGACAGCCAGAGGAACGTGAAGCCAGTGTGTACCATGTGTAATGACTTCATAATTTTGAATGTAAGGATCTAAATTTGTCATCATGTATACTGCCCTAAGCAACTTTAAGGGTGATCAACAGCAGAAGTACAGGGCAGCAGTGTAAGGCACTGTTAATTACCAGTCTAAGTAAAGCTCCCTCTTTTTTGAAAAAACTAAATAAATAAATAAACTGTATATGTAATATATGTGTGTATATTAAGTATATGTAAAACTGAGAAATAAACTAAAGAAATATTTGCCCATTCAAGAGACTGTACCATTAACTTTTCTTAATAATCAATTCAAATATAGTCACTAAAAAAATGATTGTTGACCAAGTAACCACTTTGGTAATTATTATATTCCATAAAGTAAAAAGCATGTCTGGATAAGATGCCAAGAGACCCACACCCCAATATTCTCAATAAGGAGGGTGATTTCAACAGTGAGAAATGACTAAAAACAAATGCATTGAAGTCCTGACTACAGTAGTTTGCAGGCAGTAGAGATCAAGTGACTTAAAAATAATATTTTTCATTGTTTCTGAAATAATACTTTTCCAAAATTATTGCTTTTATATGTAGAAAACCATTAAATGAATGGAAAAATGAGGAGCAGGCTGAAGAAAAGGTATCTATGCATTAGAGAGGAAGATGATGTCAAAGTAAAGAACAAATTCAAGTCTTTTTTTTTTTGGTACCAGGGATTGAACCCAGGGGTATGTGATCACTGAGCCACATCCCCAGCCCTATTTTGTGTTTTATGTAGAGACAGGGTCTCACTGAGTTGCTTAGCACCTCAACCTTCCTGAAGCTGGCTTTGAACTCGTGATTCTTCTGTCTCAGCCTCCCAAAGTGCTGGGATTACAGGCGTGTGCCACCGTGCCCAGCTCAAATTCAAGTCTTGATGATATTTGGACTGGAGTGTTAAATATTTCCCCCAAATTTTATCATTCTTTGATGCTGTTTTATTCACTTGAGATTATATAGAAAATAAAATATTCACCATTTCATCCTTTATTTTACTTTTATTTATTGAGAAACTATTCAAGCCCCCATTCAAGTACTAGTCACAAACATAAACAGGGACCCTCATCTCCATCAAGGTTAACTTCTAGGTTGGAGACAGACATACAATTCAAAAACAGTAAGAATTAAAATTAAAATATTTTGATGTTGAATCTTCAATGCTAAGGGGAAATCCAAAGCAAAAAATGGCCAAGAGAGTTTGTGGGTGTGAATAAAATAGTGTTAGGGTGGCTATAAATGGCCTCACTGAGAAAGTGAGTTTTGACAAGATGAAGATGAGAGAGCTGGCCTTATTGATTTGGGGAAAGAGCACATGAAACAGAAGAAAAACAAGTCAAACATGCTGTTTTGGGACCACAGCTGGCATGATAGATCAATAGGCAGCAATGTTGCTTATGTGATTTAGGAGGGTGAGGAATTCAGAGAGTTGAAAACCTTTCATGTCAGAACAGGGAATTTGACTTTCATTCAAAGAAAGACGAAATACTGCTGGTTAGGGCAACATGATTGCTGTGACCATTGTATTAAGAATAGACTGGGCTAGAGGGAAAAGAGGGAAGATCAAATTGGGGCCTCTTGCAACCATCCAGGTAGGATGGTGACTGGCAGTAATGAGATTATTGAGAAACTCCTGTCTTAATGACACATTTTGAAGGAGAAAGCAACAGGGTTGAGGAACAGGATGTGGAGAGTGAGAGAGGGTTCTGCATGATATGAGGCATTTGGCCTGAGAAACTGAAAGAAAAGGATGGCTATGAATTGAGATAAGAGACACTATAGGAGGATAGGTTTAGGAGTGAAGAAAATACCAGGAGCTTAGTTTTGAAGTGACTAAATTTGGGATACCCAGTAGATAGTCCTGGTGACTTGACATCAACATATGGAATTCTAGAAATATACACTTGTGTCTCATCAGCATGAAGATACTATCTAAAGATGGAACTATATGAGAAGTCATAGTGAGTGAGTACAGATAAACAGAGAACAGACACAAAGACTGAGCTCAGGAAGTTCTAACATTCAGAGATCTGAGAGATGAGGATGAACTCATTAAAGAGACTGAGAAGTGGAAGCCAGAAAAGCAGAAGGAAATCCAGAAGAATATAATATCTTAGAAGGCAAATAAGGAAGGTGTTTTGAGAAGGGAGGAGTAAGAAGTTGTGTTAGATGATAGTAACAGGAGAGAACATAGACTGGGTGGGCTCTGATTGACAGGTGAGGGCGTAACATGAAGAGAGACAGGGAAACTATGACTGAATGACCCAGCAGAATAAGAGCATTTGGGGAACTGGGTTCTGGAGAGAGTGAGCTGAAATATAGGATGGGGTGTTTTGGAGTTGAGGAGGTTAGAAACAAATTATAGAGGGTTCACAGTTATTGCACCAAGATGCCAGGTAGAAGTGACTATTATCAAGATCATTAAAATCGCCCAGAATTTGAAATGTTTGTGGTAAAGATTCAGTTTGCTGAGAGATAGAATTTTCAAAGACTGAGAGGGAGTTATTTCAAGGAAGAATCGTAGTTGATTCAAAACTGAGAGCTTTTATGGAGGAGCGGGGAAAGCAGTCTGGTATCTCCCAGCTCAGAGGTATCATCTCACTCTGACATGATTACTTCATCTTCTCCATGTTCCTAATCCTGCACATAGTTCTACTCTTTGTAATTATCTCCTTGTATATCTTTCCCAGCAAATTCTGAGCTTCTTAAAGATATAAATTGTGTATCATTTATCTTCATAGTCCTGTGGTGAGCAGAACACTACTTGGCACATTGTATTATCTCAATATGACAGTTGGATACATGAATGAATGAATGAATATAATCATGTCATGAACAGTTTATGTTGGGTGCTTACATCTGAATGTCACTTGATTTTACAGAAGGCCATTAAAATAACCTCTTCTTGATAATTCAGGGTCTTCACTACTAATATGACAGTTATGGGCAAACTCTATAGACAAGATTGTTTTGATTTGTGGAGCAGAATAGCTGCATATCCTAAATTTGACATATGTTTTTGTTGGTTATAACATGATTTGTCTGAAACTTTTTAAAATTTTTTTGTTTTAGTGTTTGGTAGACCTTTATTTTATTTATTTGTATGCGGCGCTGAGAATCAAACCCAGTGCCTCACACATGCTAGGCAAGCACTGTACCACTGAGCCACAACCTCAGCCCCGGTCTGAAATTTTATTTCCATTTAAATTTCAACCAAACTTTTCATAATTATCTCTGTATTATCCATCATCCCAAAATTGTGCATTTTTAAAACATATTTTTATAACACTTGTAGTATCAACATGATAATGCAAATAATTCAGATAATTTATTTCTCTTTTTTATTTCTGATTTCAATCCACCTTTTCATGGCTGGTTGGACACGTCTTTAAAGACTTAATTCTCTCTCTCTCTCTGTCTCTTTCTCTGTTATAAACATGTGTATAGATTTAATTTTTTAAATAAAATTTTATATATATTGCTCTTATCAAGATCATTAAAACCATCAAGAATTCAAAATGAACTGTGGTAAAGATTCAGTTTGCTGAGAGCTAGAACTTTCAAAGACTGAGGGGGAGTTGTTTCAAGGAGGAATTGTAGGTGATTCAAAACCAAGAGCTTTTATGCAGGAAAAGGGAGAGGAGTCTGGTACCTCCTGGATTATCATCTCACTCCAACCAAATTACTTCATCTTCTCCAATATAATATCAATATTTAGACATATATTTAAATGAGTAATTTGGTTTATCTTAAATGATTTCAACTAAATAGTCAATTGAAATATAAATTGAAAAATATGTGCTTGTGTCAGCTGCCTCAGTTTTTTAATTGAACCTAGTACCAGCATCAGTTGATATCAATTCTGTTTGAGGGTGGGAGGTGGGAGTGGAATGGGGAGAAAATGTAAGAAGCGTACTTTGTCTAAATTGGTGTTATAGTTAAGGATCCAGAAGTTGTTGCATGTCCCATTATATAATTCTGGGTGATTAACATCAATCTGTTTCATGACATTTTCTGATAACCCAAAGTAAGATTAGATAATGGGGAACTACACTGTAATAAAGCTTCTAAACTACATTTGATAATTAAAACGTCCAATAAACCAACTCGCCATGTGGTTCTTGTTTATATGGAAAAGGATTTACCTCATGTTTAAGCATATTAATAAAATGAGGCAAAAAAATGCTAGATGTATTATGCCATAAAGAATAATATGCTTGTTTATTGGTTCTTTGTAGGTGGTAAATCTTAATTTATGCTTTCTATATCACCACTCCTAATCCAAATGTAATCAACCAACATCATTAAGTAATTATTTTTACTAGTATTGCCTAAAAGATAAAAATTAGATATGCTAACAGATCCATCTTCTATTGCTATTTGTGCTGCTTTAAAAGATACTTATATACTTTTTTATGATTATCTCAGAGAACCAAAAATTTAGACTCATAGAATATTAAATATATTCTAATTTTTATATGATATTCTTATTTGTGTATAATTATATTCTAATTTTCACTGCAGTAAGTACAGCAAAATATAGGAAGAACCTGGAGGTATACACTTAATACAACTTCATGCATGTAGTTGTTCATTTTAATAATTTTAAACTGATTTGATATATATTTCTTATTTTTAATATACACATATTGAGTAACCAAAAAATGCTTGATTCTTTAATTTAAAAAAAAGGAATTTCTACAAAGTGACACAAAGGATATCCTGGATCCCATTTCACCTATTATGACTCACCTTCGTCCTTGCCAGCAAGGGAGCACCACGTTCCAACAGAAGTTCCACCACTTGGTCGTGCCCACTTCGTGCAGCACAGTGAAGTGGTGTCAACCCATCCTGCCAAAAGAATTAAAGAATTAGGGCTGAGTTCACTTTTTTCTTTTTCTTTCTTTCTTTTTTTTTTTTAAACCAAAACTACATCTATTGTAACTATCAAGAGAAAGCTTCTTAAACTGGATCCTAATGACTCTATATGCAAATAGTCAAAAGAGGGAAAAAGATGAGTGAAAGAGAAAAGATGGGAAAAGTACTTGACAAAGAGAAATAGAAAACCAGAGACAAAACAAATAGGGGGAAGGCAAGAGAAATCCCACGTGTGGGGTTTCACTGGAACAAAACTGAGTTCTGGCCATGTGTTTGCATTCTCATGGAGAAATATCACATTTGCATTTGTTGAACTTGAAAACCCTGCTCACCTGGAACCACAACTCAGAATGATATTAAGTTAGACTCTTTTCATTTTGGTTGTCCTAACACAACTTTCACCTAATAATTCTTACAATTTGTCCATATATATCCTACTACTTTAATAAACTTTCCTAAAATGCACCTGGATGCTTGTAAAAAGGAAGGGATGGTTTGTTTTGTTTGTCTTTGTCAGAATCTTCTAAGGATTTCCAACGTATTTTACATAATTACATAATTATTCCCATCATTATATAAATATTCACATAATTAAATATGAGGTGAAATACAAGGCCAAAACATTGTAAGGAACAAAGAACAAGAAGTTAGAGAGAAACTAGAACATTGAATGTATAATTAACCCAGTAAGAAAAAAAATAGAGATTATCCCATGAAAGAGGTGGAGAAGGCAGGTAGCAATCAGAAACAACCAAGTACAGGGGCAGGTAAGACCATTTCTGAGGCTTCATCCAGTTCAGAGGCTCCAGAAGCATCTGATTCATCCAGAACTGTGGACAGTATCTTTTTGTGTCTCTGCTTCCGAGACTACCTTTCCAGGCTATGCTTTCCTCTTAATAAAAATAATTCCTCTGATATACAACATTTCTTTCTGGTACAACATTCTGGCATTTCCATGCTGGATACCACCATGATGTGAATAACTCTGAAAGGGGACAATCAATCCACATGGCTGGGTCACCATCTATCTAGCTGGTAACTCAGCACTCGTTTTTATAGCCATTTTTTTCTTATTTTTTCCTTTCTTCCCTCTCTGCTTAGGTCACTGCAGCAATAGCTCCTACAGTACTTTTATTATAATAAAATGCTAATAGCTAAGCTATTCATCCCAGTCATATTACTTAACTAGGTTGAAACTAATTTTTCCCTTTTGGTTGTTTCATTTTTCAAATGAAGACCTGTTAATTTATGCATATTTTCTTACCAAGAAAAAATTATATGCTTCACAAGTTGTGAAGAAGATAAAATAAGATGATATTCGTAAAAGGCTTAGCAGGGTGCCTAGAACTCCATGTGCATGTGACAATTGGTGGCCATTATTATTATCACTTTAATTATTACATTTAATAACAAGTAGCAAGGGCAATCCCTCTCTCTGATATGATGTTTTTTGTTCATTATCCTTTAATTTTTTATACATTTATTATTTTCATTGAAATGCCTAATTTGATATTTTAAATATAATCTTCACATGGAGCTTCTCTACATCTAAATAATGAACAAGCTTTAAAACAACAAAAAAGAATAACACCCTTAATAAAGCCTGAATTAACAAGTTCATTTTAACTATTTCTAGAATTTATGTTTCAATATTAAAATGAGGATTTTTAAACACTAGCAAAGGGCTCTGGTTAAAATTTCTCTGAATTACATACTAGAACCTTGTCAGTGATGAGAATGTCAACAAGATGCAAATGTGATATACAAAATTTCAGAGTATTCATGATCAATTTGATTGCTAGAGGAAAGTGAGTACTCTGTGACCAAAAAAACGAAAGAATAATATTCTTTTAAATTCCATGTGTAGAACTTTTATTATATGATCTAAAATAAAAGTAGGAAAAATTAAGTACCTTTATTTTAAAATACATTTTCAAGGGACAAAAGAAAAAACAAACTACTTTCCATTATTTTATTTATTTATTTATTTGCAGTATTGGGAATTAAACCCAGGGCTTTGTGTATGCTATGCAAGCACTTTTGCCACAGAGCTGCACCCCCAGCCCTTATATTCCATTATTTTAGTAATCAAATAATATATCTCTGGAATTGGCCTCTCAATTCCAGGCTGTAGTGCTTGGTTCCAGTAATTGCCTCCTACTAGAGTTTGTCTTTGGTAACAGGGATATAGGTCTTCTAGCTTTAGCCAGAATGAAAATAATTCAACAGCGCTTTTAATATCCTACCACTTAGAGTAGAATAAATGTTTGAACTTACAGGGGAAACATTTCAGTACTATGCCATATTGTGCCCAACCCTGGCATGTGCTGGAGTCAGCTAACTCACACTAAGCAGAGAGAGCTAATTTCTGTATATCTCTTCCCAACTCTGCATTTAAGGCTATCATGTTGGTAGCTAAATTGACCATGGTGGAACTATTTATACCAAATAAACAAACAAAAAATCAGCAAATGCTGCAAATCAAGACTTTTGGTTTCGTTTTGCTTTTCTGAGAACCTATGATTAAACTTTTAACAGCACACTGCTAACATAATCTCTGGGAACTGGGACTTTGCATCTCTACGAATACAGAGATCTAGTCTATTTTGTTAATTTGTATCTTCTGGGTTCACAACACCAGGAACTCAATAACTATGTTTTGAAAGAATGAAAGAACAGAATGTCCTCATAATCCACAGAATCAGAAAATCTTTCCTTTTAAATCCTTGAAAGTAATTTATTTATTATATCTAACTATGCCAAATGAAAAATGATCCAAATATTCCCTTCCCAGTGCCTCTCAGTTGACTTTGAACTGGAAAAATGAATAAAATGAGCATAATTAGTTAAATGACAGAACTAGCAAAAGAATCCATTTCTCTTCATTTCTTAGTCCTCTTTTTGTAAATACTAAGAATGGCCTGTTTGGAGTTAAACTTTT
The DNA here is from genome assembly GCA_004024805.1 of Geosciurus inauris. Taxonomy (NCBI): domain Eukaryota; kingdom Metazoa; phylum Chordata; class Mammalia; order Rodentia; family Sciuridae; genus Geosciurus; species Geosciurus inauris. Next base: position 5,654 of record PVHX01000569.1, on the reverse strand, counting down.
TAATTGTGTATGCAATGTATGTGAGCTACATAAATTAAAGCATCTTTTAAAGAGCTCAATAAATACTGTGGTGATCAATAATAACAAAATCAACTGCCTGAATAATAAATGAATACTGTAGAAAAGCATTAATGAAAGGAATGTATAATCTTAGGACAACGGCCAAGATGACAAATTTTGCATTTACAAAATGCTCTTCCGCTTGGTAATCTCAGTTAAGTGTCTTGATAGAAAAAAAAAGAGTAAGGGAGAAATGGTGTTGATGGTTATGTTTTTAATATAACATTATGTTAGTAATGTTAGTAATGGCAATAGTAATATAGGAGTATGCAGAAACTCCATGCTTTAAATATAAACAGTAAGGATGCAAAGCATGCAGCTCTGTGTATACTGAGCTCTCTTCCAAATTCTGCGTATCCACAGCGTAGCAAAGGAAGTGACATGCTTACAAGGCAAAGGGTAAGACCATGCGAAACACTGAGGCAAAGACACAGGACACCACAACAAAGCTCTTAACAGATAAAAACAAACAACTCCAGAATTCTCATGTAATTTGATACAGCCACCCTGAACCAAATGTCCTAGAGAAATGAGATTTAGAAAGCAATGTTTTGTAAGACATCCAAAGCCAGAATTTGTAGTCCAGAACTGGTGTAGATTCTGGAGACTTAAAGATGGTGATATTTATTAAAAATATTTACTTGCCTCAAGATGTGTAAGAGTACTAAATTTGATCCTTATTGCTTGGACCATGAGAATATGAAGTTCCAGAATTAATCAAAATAAAGAGAAAATACTACAAGGGACACATTCTCTTTACCTCTTCCCCCAGTACCAGGGATTGAACCCAGGGGCACTTAATCACTGAGTCACATCCCCAGCCCTATTTTGTATTTTATTTAGAGACCAGGTCTCACTGAGTTGCTGAGGCTGGTTTTGAACTCACAATCCACCTGCCTTAGCCTCCCAAACTGCTGGGATTACAGGTGTGCACCATCACACCCTGTATAAATTATACATTCTATCCATTAACTTCCATAGGCTTTTGAATACCACATATTTCAACATTTTCATATTACAGGAATGTTTAACTTTTTTTGCTAAAGCCAATGATTGACCTAATCTACTCCAAGAAACCTAATATTAACCCACTAGATTATATGTAAGCCAATAATTGCATATAATGCCAGTAATATTATCAAAAAATTATAAGTAACTAAGTCATTTACCCATTCCACATTTTTAAAGAAGGCAAATAAAACAGTTAAGAGTTAATTCTCAGATGACCTTATGAGGTAGGTATTAGTATTAGCTTAAATTCAGAGAAGGTCAGTATACTGCAATATTATTCAGATTAGTAAATGATTGGAAAGAGAGATTGAAATCAGTGTGGCTTTCAGAATTTGTCCTATTAACAGTTGTACTCTATTGCTTATCATATTATATTATTTTTTGGGAATACGTTAAAAACACAGAATTATATTTTACTCAAGTTTGAAATGAATGAAGGACAACACATCAATCAAGATGATATAAGTAAAGGTACAAAATAACAATTGTTTTTTGTTTTGGGGGGTTTTTTGTTTGTTTTGGTCCTAGGGATTGGACAACTGTATTTTTTTTAATAAGCATTAGTAGCAAATCTCCTGTTTGGGTTAATCTAACAAAGTCACTTCGGAAAAATGACTTAGGAACCGAAGTTAGAAACAAGATTTTCAGCATGTTATTAAAATATTTTGGGTAAAAGCCACATTCTTGTAGCCTAATATTTTCTAACAAATTTGGATTCTTGATATTTATAACTATCCAAAAGGGAGATGTGTAAGTCCAACCTGTGATCTTTGTTCCCAGAAAATCAGTTAAAACAGAAAAAAAAAAAATATTGTGAAACTATTACATTGAGGGGCTAACATTCTGTTTCCAGGCATTTCTCAGCAAATATTAATTTCACTTTATGATATGAAGCCTTTAAATATTGTATGAGATTTAAATCAAATCCAAGATAGCAATTTTCTTGAAAAAACACTGCCTGTGTTTACCGACTAGTGTTCTAAGGTGACTGGTAAGAGGACACAAATAAATAATAATGGAAGGAAATCAAAAGAACAAAGAGATACTCACCCTAGTTTTGGCATCGATCTGACCACCTCGATCCAGTAACAGCTTCACCATGTTTGTGTTTCCCCTTTTGGAAGCCACATGCAAAGGAGTGATTCCATTCTACACCATGGAAAGACGAAACAGAGCAAGTTGGGCATGATAGCAGTGACTTATTAAAGGGCACAAAGGGCACAAATGATCACCTGGTAATTTGACCCACAAATTTCAATACCTTTGATTTTTAAGGACCAAAGGAGCACACAAACTATAAAGCACTATTGTTAAAGAATACAGATGGAATAAAACAGCATGAATTAGTCATTAGCTATGAATGTATTGAACGTACACATTACAGTCAAGAGAAAAAGGGAGAACTTTTGTGTAGCAGACACAAAAACTCAATTCTATCTCAGATAGATCCCTAGGATAAAGTCTTTCGATAACTTAACCTATGCTCTGAAAGAGTCTGGGATCTCAAAGTTTTCTACATTTAAAAATGGATTAGACAAAGGGGAGTAAAGGGAAGGGAGAGTTGATGGGAACAGGAAAGATAGTGGAATGAATTGGACATAACTTTCCTATGTTCATATATGAATACATGACCAGTGTAACTCCACATCATGTATAAACATGAGAATGGGAAGTTATTCCATGTATGTATAATATGTCAAAATACATTCTACTGTCATAAATAACAAATAACAAAAAAATCTAAAAAATAGCATACAAATATACACATCAATACTCAATGAAAAATTATTATTATAAACATATTTTTTTAGAATAATTCAGTAAGAAAAGCAACTTGAAAACAGTACAACATAGTTCCAGTGCAGAAGAGTTCTTAGGAGAAAAACACAATAAACATTATCATTATGATAAGGATATGTACCTTATGTTGTCATAATTTTTTGAATATTTAAATATTGCATTAACTGATTTATACTACATACTATCACATATGTGAATTTTATAACTTTCATGTAAATGAATTATTTCCATATCATTAAGCATAGAATACTCCATGTTGTATCTGTTTATATATTTTAGTAAGACTTTATATGAATGAATTCTCAATTCATTAAACAAAAAATTCCTTGTCAAATTGTGTGCCCTCTTACTATAACACATACTACCTACATATTTTATGTATAATATTCCATTTTTTATTAACTTGAAGCTGATTATTCATTATTTTCAGCATGATCTTTAAATGTAACTGCTCAAACTTGTGAAAATTAACAGTCTCCTTAACTATTACACATGATTTGTGTGCATGTGAATTTAGGTCATTTGTATTTTTTACTTGTTGAATACCAAGAACTTCCTATGATATGAAAAAAAAGTAAAAGGAAAATCTGATACCTTTAGGAAGTTCCAAGAAAGGGGAAAAAAATAAAACCTTTAAGAAAGCCATTGGTGTTCATTTTTACATTCATAAAATATCCATTTATTTTTGCCTAAGATAGGAAACTATTTTAATCCATACCCTGGCTGTGAAGTCCACAGCAGCTCCCCGGTTTAGAAGAAGAGTTGCCACATTGACGTTTCCATAGTGTGCAGCTATGTGCAAAGGAGTAAAACCACTCTGTGGAAAGGAAAGAAATGACAGTTGATAAAGCAATTCACTTTCTATGGTGTTATCACCAAATCAATGAAGAAAATCACATACTTTACCATTTACTTAATATATGAGCAACATAATTTAGATAATAAATGCTGTAATAAGACTTTTTAAATTTTAATGTTATATGGTAGTAGTTACATAAAGAGGTAAATATCCAATAAATTGTAATATAAAGAAATAAATAGCCTACATTTACTGGCATCATTATTTTTAATTATCATAAATGTTTATCTATTTATGAGATTTGCTTATACTAAACCATGTTTCTTGAGTTGATTTATCATAATAGAGAAAAACATATGTGATTAAACAACAAAGTTTCAGCCATAGAATTAACATATTGTGAATAAAAAAAATGTGTTCTTTTGGAGAAGGTTTCAAAACCAGCGTTTTTGTTCTTGATTTTTTAAAATAACATTGGTTGGCATTATATTTTTGGAACTGTGAAAATATGGTGAAAATTCTTACAAAGGATGTACAATTCATTCCACATCATTTACCCTACCATGGTATTTCCATGTTCTCACAACTGATTAGTCAGGCTGTTTCATAATGAAAAAATAATTTAAAAACAAAACTTAAATAATATACTTGGTAGTAATAAGAATATGAAATAAAAAGTTCAGCATAGTCTAATTTTGAATGCTAATTAAACAAAATTTTATTAATAAAATAAAATATGATTAAGTCAACCAGGTTAGATCAATTATACGAGCATTAGAAAATTGTTTATTCTCAAAATGTTCAAAAAATAACGTCTAAACTTTTTTTATGAAGAAAAGTAGATTTTCGTTTCTTTTTCTTTTTTCTTTTTTTGATGAAAATTTTCTTTAAAACTTTTGGCCAGCACAGTAGCGCACGCCTTTAATCCCAGCAACTCAGGTGACTGAGGCAGGAGGATTCTAAGTTCAAGTCCAACCTCACCTATTCAGTGAGGACCTAAAGCAACTTAGCAAGACCCTGCCAAAAAACAAAAGAAATAAAAAGGGGGAATTTGGCTCAGAGTAAAGGGCCCCTGGGTAAATCACCAGTCACCTCCGACTCCCATTTATCACAATAGATGTCTTAACTCTTGTTAAATTGCACAAAGATCTGATCATTTTCTTCACTTTATATTTTTATTACTTAAAATAGAATTCATTGGCTATAATATGCTGCAGTTTTCTGATTATTTTCTATTGTTCTTTGTTATTTGAAATGAACTTTGATGTGTACCATTTTACTTTTAAGAAATATTTTCTAAATCACAATCATTGTTTTTCTAGTGAGTTGATATGTGAGTTTGATGATTTTGTTTTTCAAACACCCTCAATAAGTATTTAGATAACTTAGGTAATAGAATTTTTTCTGTGCTATCAGCAACATTAACTGCAAATAATTTTTAACTGGCCGGGCACAGTGGCACACGCCTATAATCCAGCACTTTGAGAGGCTGAGACAGGAAAATTGTGAGTTCAAATTGAATTGTGAGTTCAGCACTAAGCAACTCAGTGAGACCCTGTCTCTAAATAAAAACACAAATAGGGCTGGAGATGTGGCTCAGTGGTCAAGTACCCCTGAGTTCAATCCCTGATACTAAAAAGTAAAAAATTTTAACTATAGAGAAGCAAGACCCAAAATGAAAATAGTAATTATCAATCTGAAATTCTACAACTATGGTCAAGATATTTTTATTTTGCATCTAGGTAATGCCAAATATTCATGTCAAAATGTAAATTTGTGAGAAATATGTCAGTCTACCTCCAGCTATTATTTTATAAAATGTCAAATTGTTGTATTTTAAAACATAATTGATTTTTTCATTTTTATCTTGATATTTCCTGTCACCCAGGCATATCCTGAATGTATGTCTATTATTCAAGTTATAATATAATTTCAGGAAAACATACTGATTTCTGGTGGAAATTTTTCAAATTATTCAAGTATA